>BRDA01011943.1:25919-45012 GCA_036984385.1 Crenuchus spilurus
TATATATATATATATACTATTAAACCTACAAATTAACCAATGATTTTGGATTTGGGCAGGAAAATTGCAAAGCTGTGCTTGGTTTCAGCCCTCCAGGAGTAGTTTAAGAACTGGTGTATCACCTACTGCCATTACCTTCCTTTCAAAATGCTAGGATTACAGATTTACCATGAGCAGGTTACTGGAATTCCTGTCTCAATACTTGAGATTGTTGGTACAACTCTAGTATATATTGTTTCTCCACGTGTTGTCACATTTATTTGAGAACAGTGTGAAACACCAGCACATTACAGTTAACTGTTGCAGTAAGTTTCTGTTTATCTATTGATCAGTATTGTCTGACTGCAGTGTTGGTATAGATGATGCATTCTCTTGCTCCGTAGAGAGGTAGTTAGATTAGGTGAGGTAAACAGTAATTATCTGCACACCTCATACACGGTCTCTTGGTGTCTGCGAGCTGAACTGACTGTTCAGTTGGTGTGGAATTTTCTGGAGGGTCTAGGACAGAGCAGACTCAGCAGATGGGGTGGGCTGCTCTTGTGTATTTCAGGCACGGCCGTGTTGTGTAATGCCTCGCGCAGGTTCCTCTGTATTCCTGTTGCATCGCTCCACTGCTCGGACCGCAGTGTGTCAGCTATGCAGGGCTCTGTTGCCATGGCAACCAGGCACATGGCTCATCCAGCACTGTGGCCTGGCACTGACGGAGTCGTGCTGGAGGAAGCGTGAAGCTGTTCCCATCCACACTCCTCTTTCTCTCTTCTCCACTCTACCTCTACCTATCTGTCTCTCTCACTCTACCTTTCTTTCTCTACCTCTGTCTCTCTCTCTCTCTCACTCTACCTCTTATTCTCACTCTACCTTTCTTTCTCTACCTGTCTCTCTTGCTCTACCTCTGTATCTCTTTTGTTTCTCTCTCTCTCTCTCTCTCTCTCTGTCTCTCTCGACTATGATGTAAACATCTGTAGGAGTCATAATGGTGTTTTAGAATG
Source organism: Crenuchus spilurus (assembly GCA_036984385.1). Classification (NCBI taxonomy): domain Eukaryota; kingdom Metazoa; phylum Chordata; class Actinopteri; order Characiformes; family Crenuchidae; genus Crenuchus; species Crenuchus spilurus. Next base: position 26,909 of record BRDA01011943.1, read on the forward strand.
ATCCGCTCTGACCCCTCTGAAACCTATTGATTCCCTCCTTTATTTGTTGTGTGTGTGTGTTTTATTTTTAACGTGCCACCTGCCGTTCACATTGTGTTCATGGTACATGCCCCATCAGAAAAGGTCTAGATGCATTCATGTATACATTCACATACTTTAAAAGTAGACATGGCACAGTGCCACTTGTACTTTTCTAACATGGTGGTTTTATTGAGTATTTACTGATAAAGATACAAATCCAGTATTTCCAACTGATCATGAAAAGGAGACATTTTTAATGTGCTTCACTTGCATATACTAACTCTTTAAGAATCCTACACCACTGCACACTCATCTCACAATGTATGTATGTGCCATTTGAAGTTTATCAATGATATCGTTTAGATTCATCCTTTTTTTCCCTCCAAGAATCAATCCAAACATTTTTGCAGATATCAGCCCAATGCTGCTACCACCAGTATGCCATCTCTATATAAACATTAAGCGCCTCCCCTGTAAAGTATCTATTTTTAAAGAAACATGCTTAATCTCAATGACCAGGCAGCAGTCTTTCTTCTTTTTTTCCTGAGCTACAAACCTCCTTTTTCTCAATTACTGTTGTCTGCATATTATTATTTTGTTATGACTGTCTCAGTTGACTGTCATTTCAGATCTCAGTGGTTAATGGTTGGGTTGGAGTCATATTTAAAGTATACACTATGCCTCTTTGAGAATGTTAATATTTGAAATTTGCTGTAAATTAGTCTACTGCTGTGTTTTTCTGAGCATAGGGGTTACAGTGGTCTGGACTGGATATTGACTTTTCTCCTCTTCTCCTTTCTAGGTTGTCCAGCATACAGTGACTCAGACACTCCTGAAGATGGATTACAGGTGAGTTGTAAGCAAGATTAATGCTGGAAAAAGCACATTGGCCAGAAATGAGCAAACAGAGTAGAAGTTTGAAAATGGTTAAAAACTGTTCCTTAACGCCCCTTAGTCATTTGGCATTAATTTTGAGTGGTTGGTGTCTGAACAAATCAAAGAACTCTGCATCCTCCGTTAGCAAATGTCGTGTGAAATGAAAATCGGCACCTGGTATGGCAGAAGCATGTAGCAGTCAACAGATATATGACTCAGTTTTGCAAATGTGTGGTGATGAAATCGCTCCCTGTGGACAGACCTAATCTGCTGTCTCGAAGGCTTTTTCCTTATGGACTAGATTGATGAATGTGGTTTCATACATGGTTCTGAAGAAAACTGATTTCTTTCTTTAGTGTCTGCACAGCTTAGTTATCATTGCTTGTTTAAATGACCATATAGGATGGCATGGCTTGTTTTTGGGCATTGAAAAGTAGGTTTATAATGACATATTGAGATTTATAATCAAAAGGACTAACCAACACTTAATAAACTGGTATGTTTTTACTTTACTGTGCATTTTGTGGTTGAACTGGTAAATATTTGAATATGCGATTGGACACATTTACCAATATCTTCTCCTACATGAAGAATGTGATCATTTACAGTTTATTGTTTTAGCAGTTAACATGCTGTGGTAATTTATAAAGCCTAATAATGCATATGTATGTATTGCTTCAAGTACCACAATATGTGTTTGCCATCTCTAAAAAGTTGACTTAAAATGGTATGGCAAATTTTGGCATTATTTAAGATACTGGCCCTTCATCATCCGGAAATTTGACTTCATTCATAGAGAAAAGGGCTGCAAACCTGTGAATCCTGCAGAGATTACCTGGGATCAGTGATACAACAGGTCCAATGGCACTGCTGTTGCTAGGCGGCAGGAGAGGAGAGGAGGGATGCAGTGAGCTACTGAGGATGTAGCCATGGTGATTCACCAGCAGAGCTGGGGTTATAGACCTCGGACACATCACAACACTTAGTCACTCTCACTCCACAGCCGAGCGACTAGCTCACTGCCTCCAAATTGGCATGTAAATGTTCAAAACAAGCCTGCTTTGGTGCTTACAGATTTACCTGTGCACCGACCTGCAGTGATAAACTGTGAATAGCTGTTGGCATTTGTCGGTAACTGCTTTTTCTGACTGATGCCCTGTGATATCCCTGAAGTGCACAAATGTCTTTTGTGTGTGAGAGAGAGAGAGAATTAGTCACCTTGCATATTTAAGGTGGTAGTAACTTAAGGCTTCTGCAGATGGTGTTGCACAAGGATGATCAGGCTGTAAATAACCGCAGGGTGTGTGCAACAGGATCCGTAGATTGGGAAAAGGTGGTACAGTGCAGTGAATGTCTCGCTTGATGTGTGGAAAATGGGTGATTATCACAAAGCAGATGTTAATGATTTGCAAAAGGAAGTGATTGCATTTTGTCATCCTACAGGGCCATAGTGTGAAGGAAGTAGCTGAATTTGCAGGTGTATGGAAACATAGTCTTACAGGCCTACCAGCAGTGGCAAAAATCCTAGACTACAGGAAATTCTCCTCAGAATTGTGGCTGACGGCCCCGAGTAGCTCAGGGGGCTAAGACGCTTCTACTATGACTCGAGGATCGCGAGTTCGAATCCCAGTCATGCTGTTTGCCATCAACAGTTGGGGCACAAGAGAGCAAAAATTGGCCGTGCTCTCTCTGGGTGGGTAGATGGCGCTCTCACTCTATCATTCTCAGATTGCAATGTCCGCTGGCTCAGGTGTCTACTGATTGGTCCAATCTGAGCTGGGGACCCTGTGTGCCTTCCTCTGAGTGCGTTAGGCTCTCCAGTGACGGTGTATCAGCGGTGGTTCAAAAATAAGCGGTTGCTATATCACACGCAACGGAGGAGGCTTGTGCTTGCCTGCACCCTCCTAGAGTCAGGGACATTGCAAAGTGATGGGGAGAGGCCTAATGGAAGGGATGGGCTAATTGGCTAGTACTACATTGGGAAGGGGATAAAAAATTGGCAAAAACCTAGAAATAAATAAAAAAAAAAAAAAAAAAGGAATTGTGGCTGACGGCGCCAAAGGCCTCTTGGCTCCCTATGTTCATTGTATGCATTTCCCTGTGGGAATTGTTCTTTCAGAAATTTGTTGTGAAGGACCTGTGTTAATGTCTATAAGCAATTCCTGCCTAAAAGCAAAGTGATTTTCATTCAGCTGTGAAACTCGCCGGCGGTCCCTCTCCATCAGCTTTGTCTTTCGGCCACTGCAGGTAGACCTGTATGACCGTACACTTCAACACACCTGTAAATTCAACTACTTCCATCACACTATTTCAGAATATTGTGACCACCTCTAGTTTGGAATGGGTGGACAAGAAAAGGGATCAGGGATCACAATATCACATAACATCATTGTGATCATCTGTGACATCTCAGATAACCAGAAGTGGTCATAATATTGTGGGTGTGTGCTCATTCATATCAAAATGTTATGACCACCATCCTGTGTATATTGTTTTTTTTGTTTTTTGTTTTTTACATGTCTCAGATTTTTTTTTATTGCTTTTTAATTTTTTGTTCGTGACCTAAAGCCATTGTCTGTAAAGTATTTCGGCTGAATTCTAATATTAACATTTTTCACACTTGTATAAAGCAGATAAAGTCTAACATGTTCTCCCTTTTTAAGAACTCAACACAGAGAGAAATGTTCTGATTCCAGTTTTTAAACGTTAGTGATGGTAAAAGCCATCATTTGTATTTTTAGGTCACAGTATTTCATTGAGCTTGAGGTCATTATGACCTGTACCTTTCAAGCCGATGACGATACAGTGTTGTATGTTTTTTTGGCTACTTGATGTGCTTAATTTTGCTTCTCTGACTTGTTGTTGGACAAATTAAAATGGTTTGAGAGATGTTTAAAGTTACGTTTACGTTTATGTTCAGACTTAACAACACCTGAGCTACGTGTTTTGCATTGTCAACTGAACCATTCTACAAGATAATATATTTTAAAAAGTAAATGTTTGGGAGGTGCTAAGGTGCTATCACTATGATCTGAGGATCGCGAGTTTGAATTTCAGGTCATGCTGCTTGCAATCGGCAGCCCGAGCTTTCTCCGGGCAGGTAAGATGGCTCTCCCTCCTCATTCCAAAGTAATGTTGGCTGGCTCAGGCGTCTGCCAGGCGATCCATCAGAACTTGGGATCCTGTTTTTTCCTCCGAGCGCATTGGCTGCACAGCAGCGACGTATCAACAGCAATTGGAAAAGAGGCGGAGCTTGACTTCACATGCATCGGAGGAGGTCTGTGTTAGTCTGCACCCTCCTAGAGTCCGAGACATTACAAGTGATGGGGAGAGAGTCCTAACGAATGGGTGGATCAATTGGCTACCAACCATTGGGGAGAAAATCGGGTAAAAGAAAAAAAAAGCAAATGATTCGTAAGAAACATTCAAGCTATCCTATAAATATTAAACATTTATAACTAATGATAGTGATTTGTGGCACATAGTGTTTGACAGTGACTAATATTTCACTGATTGATTGTGAGAAGATAATTGAATGCTCTTCATCTTGTCCATTGTGTACTGTCTTCTTCAAAAACATTAATGAAAGGTAGCCTGCAGATGTCCTTAGATGTCCTTAAATGTCCTTAAAAGTCATATTTCTTGAGATATTAAGCCACAAACATGACTTTCCAAATGTTTTATACAGTTTACACTTATATACTTTACAGACTTTGGTTTTAGCTCACGAGCAACAAATGAAAAAAGAAAAAAAACTAAATCAGAGATACACAGCAACACATCTTCAGGATTTGATCTGAATAGACGTGGGATTGACTATGAGAACACATTAAAATCACGATCTCAGTGCAGATTGGTTCATGAATGGTGCCAGTTCTAAGCCAATAAAAGCATGATTCCCATTTAATGACGAATGGTGGTCCTAATGTGCATATATATGCTTTACCTTATCTGGTTTGACCTCTTTTCTTCAGCCATGAGTTGAGTAACATGATCCTTCACTTCAGATGTTTCCTAGGCAGATGTGGACTATGCAGGCGCTGTTTAAGGAGAAATAATTGCAAAACTGGGTATGCTCTTTCGGAATAAAGAGAGCACAGATAAGATGAATTGCTCCCTTGTTTTGAATAGATGGAAATGCCTGAAGATTTGGCTGCTGGGAGTTGAGTATGCTTTCCTGGTGTGATTGCAGCCATCTTAGTTAGAGCCAAGAATTTGTTTGCAGTCTCCCCTCCCCTCAGTGAGGAAGTTGTGTACAGGAAAATCATCTTGTGGGGAGGCAGTAAACTCCGGAGGAAGAAAAGAGAACATCTTTCTTTTTGGGTTGGGTCGTAATCTTTTAACTTCAGCTTGTTTGTTACTGAAATTCCTGATGGTGTTTAGATAATAAGGTGTATTTCCCCTCTGAACTTTATTGCTGGTTTAAAAAAAGTGGGTCTCTGTAAGAAGAATGCATTACGCGCGAGTTTGTATTTGATAAGCGGACCTGTACACACATGCCGTGCCGTGAATAGGGAGGCCTTTTGAGAGTGCAGGCCTGCGGAGCTGGGGGCTGTGTTTGCCTGAGAGGTTTGGAGCCAAAGAGCGAGAGAAAGAAAGAAAGAAAGAAAGTGAGAGAGGAAAAAAGAGTGAGCGAGCTTTCCTCCTGCTGGTGTTCTGCCAGCCCTCGGTGCTTATCTCCCACAGACCTCTGTGGGCAGATCACAACCAGATTTGCCCCTGCATATGCTGGGGCTCAGGCCACTCTACACTGAGGGCTTTAAAAGGAGCTCCAAGTCTGGTTCCCATTTCAGCTGCCTAACTCTCCTCCCTTCCTCCCACCACACACACACACACACACACAGAGACTTGCATGCGCGCACACACACAGCTGTCATCTGGCTTTTTAAGTTCTGGACTGCGTTTCTCCAGCTGGAGCTGGTTTATGACATTCCCCCAGCAGACCCTTTGGCCGTGCTTTCTCTCCTCGCTCACACACAGACACATGCATGCACCATTTTCTCCTCTCCATCTTGCTCTTCACTCCCTGTTTTCTGCCCTCCTGCATACTGTCTGCATGCCTGTGTGTGAGTGCATGTGCTTGTGCGTCAAGAGAGAAAAAGATACATAGAGAAAAAAAAGAAGAAAGAGAGGGAGAGGGGGAGAAAAAAAAAAGAAGTCAAAGGAAGCATCTCTTAGCAACCACAGGACAGTAATTACTGTAGCAGCAGCTGGGAGCAAACCAGATTTCCGCTGTGCATTAAAACACTGGCGTGGGCTACTTTACACACGGCACTGACTAACCAGTGCCAGCAGCCTCCTCCACATGCAGAGAGGAGAAAAACCTGGACGTGGGTGGTGTGTGGGTGTGTGTGTGTGTATGAGAGAGAGAGGGAGAGGGGGGAAAAGAAAAAGCTACATGCCTCTTTTCCCTGAGAGCGACAGGCTCATGTGACTGCAGGGATGTGTATGCTGTAATTTAGGTATCAATTTTCGAGCCTTGTGATATTTCCCCACTTCCTTGTGTTTTTTGGAAACTTCCTCCTTCGCTGTGTTGCGGTGGAGGTGGTCAGGCCTAACTGCAGTGCTCTGCTGCCCAGACTAATAGCAGACTCTTTCTGTGCTCTCTTTTTTCCTGTGTTTACAGCTCAGTAACATTTCTGAATGACTTTCTGCAAATGTTGCCAGATCTGAAGGTGGACAGTACAGCAGTATTCAGGATTTTAGTTTTTTCCTTAATTGATGCATTATAAAGAATACAGCTCTTCGGGATAGACATTGTTCGAGATTAGGAGCAGTCTGTTCCTGTGGTAAATTCTTATTTGGCACATTTAAGGTGCTTGAATGTCTGATAAGCCTGTGTTTGTAGACTCGGCAGCAGTGAAAATGTGTCTGGGAACGCACACAAGGACAGAAACGGTACTCGGCAGAAGACGTTTGAGTCATTCTCGTGGTGCTGTTCACCCTGAACACTGGGCTCCACCTGGTGGAAGCAAAGACGACAGTACTTAGCGATGGCTTTTAGCCTCATCGCTGATGTTTTATGAGGTATATTCTAGTTGGATGCCTTATGAATGAAGTGTGTTATGTCAGATGAGCTACAATTACTGCCTTTTCTTTGTCAGGTGAACCAGGAACCCCCTTCAATCTGCACACCCATGAGAGAGCCCTTCTCCCCCCATGGCGGAGTGGTGTCCACAGAGCCGTTCCGTGGATGTTATGTGCGTGCTCAGCCCTTTGATGAGTTCCCCAGCCCCAACCGCCGCTACCTGCCCCCCCAGGTCAGTTGTAGCCTCCTGTATACCTCCTCTCAGGAAGTTTTTTCCTCCCTCAAATGTAATGGATTAGGAATGGCATGTGGAATTTGTTCTGCACTAGATTGCTTATTCTAAGACTGTTAAAATGGTAAAATATTAACAGCTCAGTGCTTAACTGCTGTGTTTACAACTGAAAACTAAAGAAGCAATTATTGATATCTGGGATAAGTGACCAATTTTTATTTGTATGTAAACTGTTGTTTTAAGGGTTGTGACTCTTATGATTGCTGCAGGTTTCTTTCAACACCACACGCCATGTAAGCTTTCATATGGACGATGAAGAGGTGGTCCGTATCAACCCCCGCAAGGACGTTCTTATCCGGGGCTACGAGGACTACCGGCACCCCATCATGTGGAAGCAGGACATGGAGCGAGAAGACGGGGATTTCTCCACCACCTTTTCCAAACTGGACAATAAGAAAAGTGAGTACTTGTTTCCAGAAGGCCTGGAAACTCATACGGGTGGCAAGGACTCCATAAAAACACAGCAGCCATCTCCTCTTCTCAAGTCCAAGAAATCGCGGAGGCGCAGAGAGGACGGAGAGCGTTCACGCTGCATCTACTGTCGCGAAATGTTCAACCACGAGGATAACTGGCGGGGTCAGTGCCAGGACGCGCCAGACCCCATAAAGCAGTGCATTTACAAGGTCAGCTGCATGCTGTGTGCCGAGAGCATGCTCTATCACTGCATGTCGGATTCAGAGGGCGACTTCTCGGACCCGTGCTCTTGCGACACGAGTGAAGAGCAGTTCTGTCTGCGCTGGTTGGCCTTGCTGGGTCTGTCCATCATTGTGCCCTGCATGTGTTGCTATCCTCCCCTGCGGGCCTGCCACCACTGTGGAGAGGCCTGCCACTGCTGCGGGGGCAAACACAAGGCTGCCGGATGAGTCCAGCCACGCTGTCCTACCAACATCACATGGCCACGTCGGCATCGTTTTTTTCATTCACCTTCAGACAGGTGGTGTTCTCCCACCCGCCGCTGGAGGCTTTGGAGATTTGATTTGGCTGAGAGCAGCAGAAGCCGACACCTTGAGGTCTTCTTGGGCTCTCGAGAGCTGCGTCACGGAGCTCATAACATGAGGAAAGGCGTTTACAAAATGAACTCTGAGAGATCACTAAACTACACCCACAAACATGCAAAAAATACATAAAAAATCACCATGTCAGACTCTCATTACAGATAATGTGTAACCTTTGTGAAGGAATATTGTCTTTTGTACAGAGATCAAAACTATAACAAAGAAAACAAACCAGTTGGGCATACAGAGGATCTGCTGTATGGGTATGCGAAAAGGGATATTTTCTTGCTTTTTGTGAATTTGCAGTAGGGTAAAAGTGGCCTTTTCTTTTGACTTGAGCATTCGCTGACCGTGTAATTATTAGACAAAAAAAAGTGCACTAGATCTATTTTCTCCCATGAAAGTTAACCCTCATGAATTCTAATGGTACATTTAGCTAAAAAAAGAAAAACACTTTGATCAGTTCTTACGAGTACGGAATTTGTTTCTGTGATGGGTGTGTACTTCTTTTCCTGCTTTTCTTCTCATTGTTTTGTAAAAGACGGTAATGTCATTTCTTTTATGAAATGGTAGTGTGACATATAGCCTTTGTTATGAATTGTGCTAATGTTAAAAAAAAAAACATCCATCTGTAATTGGCAAAGTTTGGACCACATAAGGTGCATTCCAGCAGATAGTGATTGTGGACAGCTGTGATGCGTCATCCTCTATCCCCAGTCATTTTCCATCAGGATCAATGGTGTTATCTTACATTTGATTGAGAGACCAATTGCAGGCGTCATAATTTCTTTGCTTTCAATTTTACCTTATCAACCTGAAACTGGGTTCTTTTCAGCTTTTAATAGTTTTCAAGCTGAAACTGTGCTCAACCAGCAAGTTTATTTTATTGACATGGTGCATTTAGACATTAACCATGATCGTGGTTAAAAGGGTGTCCCGTTTTCATTATTAAATAAGGCACTTATTAAAGAGGATAACCCTGGATTTGATTTTATGCTTATAAAACTACCCTCAGAAAAGCACTAGTTTCCAAGCTTTGGTTACAGCTCCATCTTTGTGTTCCTGGTATAATTTATACAGAAAATAGTCTGTGTATTTTAGTTTTTCTGTCGTTGTATGGAGAGTTTGTGTACATGATCTTCTCAATGCCAGACAACACCACACACCTACCCAACGGCCACTGAACTGATAACTCACTGTAAGGTACAAGACATTGCTTGATTACAAATCGCATGCTTGTTAAAGGCTGGTCTGTACAATTCACAAAGCATTACTGCAGTCGAGCAAAGCTGGACAGAAAATCGGATGGACATGACGAGTTCAGTCCCTTTTTAGACATAGCCCACACACAGAGTTGTACACTGTAAAGTTTATAAATATCCAGATGAAGCTTGTATTCCTGTTACCAGGAATATCCCCTGGTATTTTACAAGGCCAGTATATGTAGTTCTTTCTTATCTCCCTATGCTCTTTACATCCATACACTTTACTTTCTATGCAACTATTTTCATGAGAAACACTTAGACCTCTTCATACAAGTAAGTGATGTGACACTTTAATAAAGTAGATGTTAATCTTGTTACCAAACTCAGAACCGTATGTAAATACATAACACTATATTTAAGCAACAATAATAATCCCGTTCAAATTTTTAAGAGAGAGTTGTATTTATCACCGCTGTCAGTATATACTATAGCTTGAGTTGACAGCATTGTGTACATAAGTCACCTTTTAGTATTATTTCACATTGAAAGTAGAGGGAGTACATGATGAAAATGGTTGAGCTTTTAATAGAGATTCTCTCTAGTTTTGTATTGCTTAAAAGAAGGATAGAAAGCTAATGTGGTACAGTAGTGGCAGTCCACTTATAAAAGGTTTTTTGTCATATATGAAGCTGCTAGAAACAATCACTAATTTTGCGTTGAGAGGAATATAATTCAGCTATGGATGACTGTTAAAACATTTGAGTTCATTTTAGTATGGTTATATATATATATATATATATATATATATATATAATACATATACATACATACATACACACACACAGGGGTTAGACAATGAAACTGAAACACCTGTCATTTTAGTGTGGGAGGATTCATGGCTAAATTGGACCAGTCTGGTGGCCAATCTTCATTAACTGCACCAGTAAGAGCAGAGTGTGAAGGTTCAGTTAGCAGGTAAGAGCACAGTTATATAGTATATTACAATGTACACAACATTATGGTGACATACCAGAGTTCAAAAGAGGACAAATTGTTGGTGCAAGTCTTGCTGGCGCATCTGTGACCAAGACAGCAAGTCTTTGTGTCTAAATATTATTGATCCACTTTGGGGTGTTTTGGAGGAGCGAGTCAGGAAACGTTTTCCTCCACCAGCATCATGTAGTGACCTGGCCACTATCCTGCAAGAAGAATGGCTTACAATCCCTCTGACCACTGTGCAGGACTTGTATATGTCATTCCCAAGACAAATTGATGCTGTATTGGCCGCAAACGGAGGCCCTACACCATACTAATATATTATTGTGGTCTAAAACCAGGTGTTTCAGTTTCGTTGACTAACCCCTGTATGTGTGTGTGTGTGTGTGTGTGTGTGTGTGTGTGTATATATATATATATATATATATATATATATATATATATATATATATATATATAATTTTTATTTTATTTTATTTTTTTTTTAAGCACACCCATTTTGTCCTGTCTGTCCGGTCATTTATTCCCATATTGTAATTGGATTGCATTTTGTATTGCAAGCTGAACCAAGGTTTGATAAACCTTAAGAAAACTTGCTGGCTGAGAAGCAAATTGTAGAATAGGCTACATTTCATACAATTCTATTGTTAGTTGAATACTGTAATACCTAGTTTCAATTCTGCATTAACCAGCACTGAGCAACCACATGCATTGTGCTGTATTTAATATGCAACCTGTCTGCTTTCTTTCCTTACATCTTTTCCACCTTGCCATTAACTTAGCATTTACCTGTCTTCAGTTTTTAACCACCTGCTGCTAGTGTAATCTTGTTTTTTGTTTTAATTTTAATTTTATTTTTATTTCTTGGACATTGTGCATATCTCTGGAATGCATAAAAGATGAACATTCTTTACTGTTTAGTTTAGAGAAATGCATATGTAAACAGTCATTTCAGTGTGATGTAAAAAAACAAAAACAAAAAAAAAAAAACGGCTACTTTCACAGCAGTTCAGTGGTTTCTTTGGAATTCTCCAATGCTTTGGTGCACTGATATGTAGCTAGGCTTTTTTCCTTTTCATAGCGCTTGATGATGTAAACGTGATTAGTTCTAAGTTGTGAAAACATTTGTGTTATGGTATTAGCAGTATAAATGGTACTCTGATGATTCCAGTATGAACACTGCCTGTTTCTTTACCTGCATCTCTAAGTTTTAGTGCCATTTGCTCCACCCACTGACAACCTCGAAAAAGTGCCTCACGTCCATCATAATTTCCATCCAAAACTTAACAGCTCTTGCTATGGTTGTATTGGTTTATACACGTCTAGGTATTTGTATCATGGTTTGAAAAATACCAAGTATATGATGTAATATTTATAGTTCAGTAACTCATGTCATAGTTGTATTTTCTTTATACAGATGTAGCTTGTTACGTTTCATAAATATATAATGTAAATATGCATACAAATGTTTGTAACTGTTTTTATGTTACATCATACACTTGTAATTTGACATATAAAATAACATTACCATAATAAAAGGTGAGTTTTAATGTACACTGTGTGTGTGTGTGTGAGTGAAGTGTCACCTGCTGACTTGTTAAGCAATGAGTGTGAAGGAACAATTCTTTGTTTAAATGATGTGAATTTATAAATTAGGCTGTTACAGCTTGTAATAGTTTTAAAAACATGAGCGCACAAGTATCCAGTTCAGCTCAGTCATAAAATTAAGCCAAATACTGATGCAAAAATTCACAAACATTCAAAATTACAGGAAGTATACTGTGAAACTAAGACAGACAGACAGACAGACTGGATGTAGTTATTTGTAAAAGTTACACCACAAGAAACTGACAATGACCAAGTTTTGTATTGATTTAGTGATTATGATAATCATTCATCATCATTGCAACCATAGAAACATTTGAATGGAAAATATCTTTCTGTGGCAGATAGATTTACCTTCTGAAACCTACCGACTTACATTTTCAATCAGTGATGTATAATGAATATAAAACTGGGCAGCTGTGGTTGGGGATCTCGTCTTGTGACCGGAAGGTTGCCTGTTAGATCCCTGGGCAGGTCACGACTGAAGTGCCCTTGAGCAGGTTACCTAACCCTCAACTGCTTCCCGGGTACCATGAATAGCACTGCCCTCTGCTTCGGGCACATGTTCAGCCTATTGTGTTCAGTAGTGCGTTTGTGTGTTTTACTGCATGGATGGGTTAAATGCGGAGATCAAATTCTGTTGTGTGCAATCACATTGCCAAAAAGTTATCCTTTTGATGATGACTTGAATCACTTATTATATTCACATTAAGACTTTGACTCTTAAAAATGTGTCTGTAGACAAATTGTCATGTTTCTTAAACCATTCCCAAACACTTTTTACAGTCCTACTGAAAAATAATTGTCAGAGAGTTGGAGAATACTGTTAGTACAAAGGGGTGAACAATGTTCAGGTAGGTGTACATTCAGGCAGCCATTTACGGCACTCACCTAGAAACTGATTCAATTGTGTAGCCATCACAATTTGTCTATTTGCTTGGATATTTACTGTTGTGCTTCAGTACTGTGGAAAGTGTTCAATTTCTTCATTTAAATGTTTCAAATCAATTTAATATTAGACAAAGACAACACAAGATGCTGTTTTTCAATTAAGATTGCATTTAGTGAAAGTAGATGACCAAAAATGACAAAAGTATAAATGAATGAATGAATGAATAAATAAATAAATGGAGGACCAAACATGACAAAAGTATAAATTAATAAATAGATATACATTTTTTCATGAAAAGGTGTATATACTAATAATACATGTTTTTACTTTATGTATTTAACATGTCTACATTTATTTATTTATGTATTTCCACATGTCGCCATTTATTTATTTATGTATTTCTACATGCCTACATTTATTTATTTATGTATTTATTTATGTATTCCACTCGTGTGTATTTACTTTTCTTCAAACCGTATGTTAATTGAGTGGGCGGTCCTAACCTCATTCTAAAAGCACGATTGGTCAGTTTGGTGAACCAGACAGAAGCAATCGAACAACACTATCTTGTAATAACCCGAGTTGGCTAAGCTATTCTATTAACTCCGCAATGGCGTCGAGTGGAAGGCCATTAACAGAACTGCTACGAGATGTTGCTGACCAGTACAATACAAAGAATACAGTGTCTTTCAAAAAGACATGCTTGCTGCTGTTTGGATTGTTGATAATGGTTTAAATTGGAGATGAGCTCACTCACACACACACACACACACACACACGGAGAGAGACACAGAGATCAGTCATAGTAACCTCTTTCTAAATGAAAGAGAAGGTAGTTCTTTGGCGAGTGGTTCTCACAAACATTCGCCAATGATCTTAAATCAATTGCAATTTTTCTTACAGACATTTCATCAGTTGTAGTTAACTAGCTAAGTCCAATGGCTAGTGTTGCTAAAGAACAGTCGCTGTAAGCCAAGGCATTACTAATAGAGAGGAAACTATCAGAACTCTTTAACCAGTCCTGCTTTTAGAATGAGGTTAGCCCACTCAATTAACATACGGTTTGAAGAAAAGTAAATGCACACGAGTGGAAATACATAAATAAATAAATGTAGGCATGTAGAAATACATAAATAAATAAATAAATGTCGACATGTGGAAATACATAAATAAGTGTAGACATGTTAAATACATAAATAAATAAATGTAGACATGTTAAATACATAAAATAAAAACATTTATTATTAGTATAATAATAATAATTATTATTATTATTTAATTATTTATTTATTCATTCATTTATTTATCTATCAATTAATTAATTAATTAATTAATTAATTAATTAATACTTTTGTCATTTTTGGTCCTCCATACTATTCAGCCTTGAACTGGAAATAAAGTACACATTATTTTTAAAACTGTTGCATGATATATTAGATATATTACATAATATTACTGTATAGTATTTCAACTTTCTTAATGTTGTACAGTTTGTATAGGTGTGTTAATAAATTGTTTATTACTGCTCAGAGTTTAAATTGCCAAGATGTGATTGATGGCTAAAACATTTAGAAACTATTTTCTTTCTTACTGTTACTCGGATTTATTTGTGTAATTATTGTTTTAAAGCAACAATGCTTGAATTTGAGTACATTTAATAATAATAAATTATTTTTTTAATAAAGCCAATAGGAACCAATATTTGTCGGAACAAAAAAACTGGTTTGTGTTGCACCACGGATGTTTTATTCAGTCTCTCCCTGTGTTGGCTCGCTAGCAGCGCTACAGAAGCCACTTTATGGTCGCAGGAGTTTATTTTATTGTAATTGTACGCGATGGAAAGTGATATACTTGATGGTTTGGATCAAGTCGGGTAGGTTAATCACACCGTTTCTAATTGTAATGCATGTTTATTTTAATAAGGAGCTAGCTTTAGTACAGTTTTAGTGTTTAAATGAATAAAATTACATGCTGTTCTTTATCTCTAGGTCTATATTACCTCTGATCTCTGTTTCCATATTTAACAGATATAACGGGCCCCTACATGACGAGAAAGCCCTTTTAACAGCATGTGAAAGCGGATTTTCCTCTCAGGAGTTTGTAGAATTGTGTAGCTGGTTGACAGTAAAACTGAACCAGTTCTGTGAGACCGAGGACCAGAAACCAAATCCATCAGGTAATCTCCATTTAAGAGGCAGGGTTATAATTGTGACCGTGGTTTTATATATAGATACAGGTCACACAAGGAAAACATGCCTTCTGTCTACACTCATTGTCCCCTCATCTCCACTGACCATATAGGTGCACCTTGTAGTTCTTCATTGCTGGTCAAAGGACCTTGTTGGCTGGATAGTTTTGGCTGATGTACTCCAGTAGTGACACTAAGGTCTGTAAAAACATAATTATCTCTGTTGTGTCTGATCCTCCCGTACCAGTACAAACACGGCAGTGTTAAGAAAGATCAACCACCCAAATAATGCTTGCTCTGTGGGTAACAGGGAGAATATGGAAAAAGGAGGCTAACAAAGTATACACAGAAACAGATGGACTGCATTGTGTAAATGTAGAACTAGACCACTTATGTGGTCAGTGGACCTGATAAAATGAACAGTGAGGAGGATCGCAAGCTCAAATCCCGGGTCATGCCAGCCAAGGCCCAAGAGAGCAAAAATTTGTCGTTTTCTCTCTGGGTGGGTAAGATGGCACTCTCTACTCAGCACTACTAAGTAATGTCAGCTGGCTCAGGTGATCCATCAGAACTGGGGGTCCTTCACATTCCTCAGAGTGTGTTGGCTGCCCGGCAGTGATGTATCAGCAGCAGTTGGAAAAGAGACAGAGCTTGACTTCACATGCATCGGAGGAGGCCTGGGTTAGTCTGCACCCTCTTAGAGTCAGGGGCATTACAAGTGATAGGGAGAGTCAACGAATGGGCTGAATATCTACCAAACACATTGGGAGAAAAGTCAGGGGAAAAAAAGGACTTTCAGTGTAGATACAAGGTATGTGCACCTAATGACTTCTGAGGATGTCAGTTATTTCATGGCATGGCAATGCCATATCACAAAATTAAAAAACTTGGAAAAAAAGTTCATTTTGGTTCATAATTTATTTCAAAAAGGTAAACTGACATATTTGTTTAACTATTGATCAGTATGGCTTATAGCCCATCAATCAATCATGCAATCAATCAGTTCAGATTGTGGTTAGTTCCCACACCCCTCCATTGGGTGCTGGGAAAGACATTCCACTTATAGCATATTAAAAATGAGAAGACAAGAATCTCAAATTAGACTATTTCATTTCAAGTTTGAGTAAATTATTATTCAAACAATATAAAAAAATAAATAAAGTATAAACAAAAAGCTTTTTTGTTTAAAATTTCACAATTATCTTTTCATTTTGCACAATGCTTTATTATTATAACTTTGTCATCTCCTGTTGATAATCTGTTGTTTTGCCAGAAGACGCAAAGGCACGGATGCTTCATTTAGGTAAACAGCTCAAAGACTTTGCTTGTCCATATAAAGGCCTTGTTTCAGGGTTGATGGAAGGAGAACTGAAGAACAAAAAGGAGTATCTGAAAATTATTTGTAAGTTTTGTGTCTCGTGATTATATCATCAAATTGCAAACTATCAGATCTGCCATTTAACAGTGTTTGTGTTGTATTTGCAGTGTTTCTGGTATCTGAACTTCAGGCAGCACAAATTGTGGCCAGTAAAACAGGCACTGACACAAAGGCTGAGAATCAGATCACGCCTCTGCAAGATCTCCAGGCAATTTGCAAAACATTAAGACTCCCAGAACCAGAACAACAGATATCAGACTTATTTTCATCTATAGAAAACCAGGTTTGTTCACTGATGTCTCTGTGTTATTGTTTTCTGTCTTGGAGATTTGTCTCTTAACAAATATGAAAATTCAAATATTTTAGAGCTTCACAATACAATATAGAATGCGTAGTCTGTGTTTTTGTTTATATTTTGAGCTTAACATTGTGAAATGTTAAAGTGAAACTTTGTGATCAAGTCAAGCTCTGTGATCAATTTTTAACAGATTTTTTTGTCACCAGCCATTAACTAAATAATCACTATGTTAATTATTGTCTTGCACCAGGTTAATGCTTTGCTTAAGAAAGTTTCAGAGAAACATATTGGAAAACCAGTCTTAAAGAAGCCCCTTAACAGTGAACAATGGGTAAGCATGGTATCTCATTTTGAAAAAAAACTGAGTATAATTAGAACAGCTCATCTAAATGAATGAGTATTCAACATGCTCTCTGTTGGTAAACTAGTGCAGCAGCTGTACTGTTTCAGGCATTTTGGATCTGGGCTGTTTATTTGAATGTATACATTTCTGAATAGTTGTTATTTTAATGTGAATTACAAACAGTGCAAGTTATCTAAAGAAGTGTCATTTCTAATCTTTGATTTGTTTATATTCTCAGAGGCAGCTGGAGAAGATAAATAGTGTTCTTTCTGCAGACTATGATTGTCGTCGGCGTATGCTGATCAAACGGTTAGATGTCACTGTACAGTCTTTCAGCTGGTCAGACAGAGCCAAGGTGCATGTTATGATTATTCTGTTTCATGTTCTTTTGCAGTGAATGTGATCTGCAGTTTTTCTGTTACTTTTTTTTGTTTTTAGCAGTGTTGCGAATAACAGCGTTAAAAATAACGGCGTTAGGTAACGACGTCATTTTGTCAGTAACAGGATAAAATAATTCATTACTTTTCCTGTCGTTACAACGCCGTTGACGTTACTGGTCATTAAAAGCGGTCCGTTACTATATATTGATATACTAACAGTAATCCGAGCGGACCTCTGCTCAGGCTAGTGAGGAGTAACACACCGAGAACTGTGACCTGTCGAGAACTGTGACTTGATAGAAGAAGTCACAGATCTCGGTGTAACATCTGTTTAACTTAAGTCAGTAAGCGATTGGCTAAGGCAGCGTTATGGTAGCCAATCAGAGCCAGTGTTTTTATACGTGTGCCGAGAGGCAGAAATGGCGAATCATGAGCGAGCCGAAGAAAAGTTAGCATTTTCAAGGTGGCGATATAAACATTATTTTAAATTCATTGAGGTTAAAGGCAAAAATGTGCATGTAATGTGTACATTATGTCCTCGAGCGAAGACTTTGTCGACATCCACTGTAAGCAACTCTAATTTAATAAAGCATCTCACAACGACCCA
>BRDA01011943.1:45112-68130 GCA_036984385.1 Crenuchus spilurus
TATAGAGTAATTCAGTTACTAAGTTACTTTTTTGAACAAGTAGTGAGTAACTATAACTAATTACTTTTTTAAAGTAATGTTCCCAACACTGGTCAAGAGACATGTTTATGTTGCACTGAATTTATCATTTCTTTCTCCAGGTAAAAACTGACACAATGGCCAAAGCCTATCAGCCAAAGAGACACTCGCTGCCACTAAAGTCATCAGTAAGCCTTGCACATTTATTGGCAGCACGAGAAGATATCTGCAACATGGTGAAGACAAGCAGTGGTGCCAGCAGAGAGAAGACTGCCTGTGCTGTCAACAGAGTGAGTTGGGTTTACATGTAGCTATTACTACAAAAAATTTGACTGGTGTGGTTGTCTGAATAAATATTTGTAACTATTTACTGTGAATTATACTGAATTCTCAGGTTTGCTATCATCATGACTAGTCAGCATATGTTTTGCCTTACATGTTATAGCTATTGCTCTGCTTTTAGGAGATGTTAATTCATATTAATACCATAAGTTCTGTTCAGGGTGCCATGAATGAATTTGACCTAAAACTTTGAGATTTTAACAAGTCCTTAAAGTGGATAAAGTGAGTCAAATCAAATATGTGACACAAATATTAGACTTGGTCATTTATTTAGTGAGGAAAATGTTTCAGTGTTACATATTTGTGAATGTCAAAAGTATGTGAACATTTAGGAGAGCAGATCAGTTAAAGGTGAAATTTTAATCAGGCGTCATCAATAAATGGGATGACAAACTGGTGTGAGTGGGTGCACTGTTTCATATAAAGAAACTGGATCTTGCAATCTGCTCTTCACAACATGTTTTTGAAAGTGTATCATGGCATGAACAAAGAAGATGTCTGAGCACCTGAGAAGAGTGGTTGATGGTCGTCAAAGATTTCAAAACCATCTCTAAAGAGTTGAAGGAAAACAACTGCATTCCAGCATAACCTCACCCCATCTGTGAAACGCAGTTATTGGTTTGGGGCTGTTTTGCTGCATCTGGGTCAGGATGGCTTGCCATCATTGATGGAACAATGAATTCTGAATTATATCAGAGAATTCTAAAAGAATTCTAATCTGTCTGTGAGCTGAATCTCAAGAAAACATGTGTCATGCAGCAAGACAGTGACCCTAAGCACACAAGTTGTTCTATCAGAGAATGGCTAAAGAAGAAGTTCATGCTATGAAATAGCCAAGTCAGTGTCCTGACCTTAATCCCAAAGAAAAGTTTAGATTAGATTAGATTCAGCTTTTGCCAATGTGATTGCACACAACTGTATTTTGCCTCCGCATTTACCGTAACCATCCGTGCAGTGAAACGCACACTAGACTGTGAGAACAAGTGCCCGAAGCAGTGGGAAGCTCTATCCATGCACCCTGGGATCAGTTGGGGGTTAGGTGCCTTGCTCAAGGGCACTTCAGTCATGACCTGCCCAGGGATCTAACTGGCGACTTTCCAGGTGCAAGACCAGATTCCTAACCACCAAGCCACGGCTGCCCCCAAAGTTGTGTAAGGAAGCAATTGATGGAAGGAAACCCACCAATGTAAGAGCTATTTTGTACAGAGAAATGGGCTAAAACTCCTCCAAGCCGATGTGCAGGGCTGATCAAGAATTACCGGACCGTTTAGTTGCATTTACTGCTGCACAAAGGGGTCAAACCAGATACTCAAAGTCAAGTCAAATTTATTTATAAAGCACTTTTTACAACTGATGTCACAAAGCAGCTTTACAGGGTTAGTAATAACAAAACGCCAAATCCTCAGTGAGCAAGCTAATAGCGACAGTGACAAGGAAAAACTCCCTCAGAACTGGAGGAAGAAACCTTGGGAGGAACCAGACTGGTGTGGAGGACCCATCCTCCTCTGATCAACTAATTATAAGTTCTTGATACATCACATAATCCAATGATGCTGGTGGAGTGTTCAGTTGTACTGAAATGGTGACAGTAGTGAAACAGGAATGATTATAATAATGACGATGGTCCATATAAACTTGAATGTGGTCAGTATTGTAGGGCATCTGGTGGAAGTCACAGTAGTTGGTGGTTGGTGAGAAGCTGGTCTAAGGTGGCATCATGCAGAGTTAGGAGTCAATCAGTCAGTGTTGGGCCAGACCGGTGAGCAATCTGTAAGCTCACTCTGAAAGCAAAGGTTCACATACGTTTGCTACTCTCAGACATGTGATATTGGATTATTTTCTGCAATAATTAAATGACCAATTCTAATATTTGTCTAATTTGTTTTATTTGGTTCTCTTTAGCTACTTTTAGTGGTTGTGTGGCAATCTGATTTGACAAGTTTTGGCAAGCAACCATTTAATTGTGCTGAACATTGATTTATGGTTCAGTTGTGTTTAATGTTTTCGTGATTTGGAAAATCATTATTTTAAAAAAGAAAATTATTTTTGTGCAGCTGATACCTGACACTTTAAAAGGATTAGTCTGGGATATCCTAATTTCAAGGCTTTCTTCTTTCTGTTTTTCCATTTTGAGGTGCTTATGGGAAGGGTTCCTGATCGTGGTGGAAGACCTTCAGAGATTGAAGCTCCTCCTCCTGAGATGCCACCTTGGCAAAAGAGACAGGACGGTGGAGGACGAGGAGGTGGATACGGAGGAGGAGGAGGATACGGGAGGGGTGGTGGAGGATATGGAGGAGGTGGATATGGAGGAGGAGGATATGGAGGAGGAGGAGGAGGTGGATATGGAGGAGGAAGACATGGGAATGGATCAAAAGGTGGCTGGGGTAGAGGAGGAGGACGAGATCACTATGGAAAGGGTAGTAAAGGCAGTTATTGGTGACATTTTTATGAACACAGAAGTATGTACAGCATTTTTCTTCTTCTTCACTATTTTTATCCTCATCTAAAACATGGGCCAGAGTGTCACTGAAAACACTCCCTTAAATGAGAAATGTCAACTTCATGCAGTGTCATAATGAATTTCACCCAAGTGGAATCAGTGGTACATGAAAAAAATCAATGAAGATGTAAGCTCAAGGCACAGTCATGTCCTCTATATGCTTACATATAGACAGTGGATATTATTTGTAATTAAATTAGTAAAATGAGTAGACTTTTTTTTTTTTTTTTAATTGCATGTGCACATTCAAAATTTATTTATTAACCCAAATTTATCAGTTCTTGTTTTCTATGGACAAAGCGATGCCAGTTTAAAAAGTATGGAATTTGCTCACTGGTAGCATGCATGTTATAAACTGTACCTCCAACAATGAGTTTAAAAAAAGCAGACCTGATTTAGCACGCCTGCAAGTGACATTTTTAAAGCGAGAATTTAGATTTTTCATGCTTGTTGTTTTTCTCATTATTGTGAAATCATGTTTCTTGTGTTTGGTGTCAATACATAAAGTTACTTGCCCAGCAATTTAAATGTTTGATTTCATTATTTCACATTATCTATATTTTGTTCTGATTGGAGCTCAAACAATACATATAAAAGTGCTTTGCAAAGGTTGTCTTAAGTATCAGAAATGGTAAATAAAAAGATTTCTGAAAGAACAGTTCTGGTTTTGGGACTAAGCAATGTGTTCACAGTGATATTTTTTTTAATATTGAGGTGTGAGCAAAGCTGTTTATAGTATTCTGCTAGAAATGCATTTACTAATGCAGATTACAGTGATGGTGATAGTAAACAGGTTTTTTGTTTGCTATCTAAAATAACCAGTAAACCTTTTGTGTTTTTAATATAATATTCAGAATTGGTTGTAAATAAACACCTCTGCTTTGGAGAAAGTCAAAATCTATCACAATTATAAAATGTCAGACTTCAAGGTATATATTTTCACCTTTTCATGTAATAGTTTCTGGTGAGAGGCATTAAAACATCACTGCTGTGAAAAATGTTTTCACTAGAATGGCCCATTTCACCACTCAGAGTGACTTTGTTTAACATCATGCAGTTGTGTGAAGATCAAAAATTGGCATCACATTCACACCTGAGCAAAAATGTAAAATAATATATAAATGTGTCTTTGTATATAACATCGTCAAATCAGACTATTATCACTCACTACCCCTTGTAATCTACAGCTGTCCATATACAGGTGCATCTCAAAAAAATTAGAATGTCATTGAAAAGTTCATTTATTTCAGTAATTTAAAAAAATCTCGTTATATAGATTTATTACACACAGAGTGTCTATTTCAAGCATTTATTTTAATGTTGATGATTATGGCCTACAATCAATGAAAACCCAAAAGTCATTATCTCAAAACAGAATATTATATAAGACCAATTCAAAACATGATTTTTAATACATAAAGGTTGGCTGACTGAACAGTTGGTACAGTATATGCACTTAATACTTGGTTGGAGCTCCTTTTGCATGAATTACTGCATCAATGTGGTGTGGCATGGAAGCGATTAGCTTGTGGCACTGTTGAGGTGTTATGGAAGCCCAGGTTGCTTTGATAGCGGCCTTCAGCTCGTCTGCATTGTTGGGTCTGGTGTCTCTCATCTTCCTCTTGACAATAAGTCATAGAGTCTCTGTGGGGTTTAGGTCAGGTGAGTTTACTGGAAAAACAAGCACAGTGATACTGTAGTTATTAAACCAGGTGTTTGTACTTTTGGCAGTGCGGGCAGGTGCCAAGTCCCACTGGAAAATTAAATCCACATTTCCATAAAGCTTGTCAGTGTAGCAAGATGTCATGGTAGACAGCTGCGCTGACTTTGAGCTGATACAAGTCAGTGGACCAACACCAGCAGATGACATGACTCCACAAACCATCACTGATCATAGAAACTTCACACTGAACCTCAAGCAGCTTGGATTGTGTGTCTCTCCACTCTCCTCCAGACTCTGGGACCTTGATGCTTCCAAATGAAATGCTAAATTTACGTCTTTCATCTCAAAAGAGGACTTTGGACCACTGAGCTACAGTCCAGTCTTTTCTCTCCTGAGCCCAGATAAGATGCTTCTTGACACAATGAATGAGAGGTGTAGGCCATATCCTGGATGTGTATTGTGGCTCTCCAGCATCTCCAGCAGCAGTCCACTCCTTGTGAATCTCCCCAAATTCTTGAATCATCTTTTTTTTTTGACAATACTTTCTGTTGTTTGTGCAGTATTTTCTACCACACTTCTTCCTTAACAATTACTTTTTGTGACTTACCTTCCTTGTGGAGGGTTTCAATGACTGCCTTCTGGACAACAGTCAAGTCAGCAGTCTTCCCCATGATTGTGTAGCTTATAGAACCAGATTAAGGGATCATTTAAAGACTTAGTATAGGTGTTAATTTGGCTGTGTTAATTAGCTGACTAGAGTGTGGGATCATAATACAATTTTTTCGAGTTTTCACTGGCTGTGGGCCGTAACATCAACTTTAAAATAAATACTAATAGATCAGTCTGTGTATAATGTATCTATAATATAATATATGCGTTTCACTTTTTTGGATTTAATTACTGAAATACATTAAATATTCTATTTTTAGATGCACCTGTGGGTGCTCTTTACCGTGAAATAAAATGAGCTTTCCCTTTAACAGTTCTGGCAGTCTCCAACTAGGGGGCGGTATTTCACCTGCACCGCTCAGTCTCAACTCCAAAAAAGAGAGGAAAACAACTTTTGAAAAATAGTAAGAGCGCCTGAACACTTCTCTCCTTATGGCATCACTGGGCGGTTTTGGTGGAGACATACTTAAACACAGTATCTGTGTTTGTATTGATGAGTACAGAGACAAGCTGTGTGCTTTAAGTCAGGCCATTTGGAGCAGTCCTGAGCTCGCCTATAAAGAAAAACAAAGCCATGACTTGCTTGTCCGTTTCCTTTCCGAATCAGACGGCTGGAAGGTAGAGCCCAGTTATATTTTAGAGACTGCTTTTAGGGCGACGTGGTGTCACAATGTTAAAGATAACCCCAAGACTGTAAATGTGGGGTTCTTGTGTGAATACGACGCATTGCCTGCTCTGGGTCACGCGTGTGGTCATAATCTCATCGCAGAGGCTGGTGTAGCGGCAGCGTTTGGCCTGAAGGGGGCACTGGAGAGCCAGTCAGACGTTTCTGCTAAGGTAACTCCACTGCTGAAGCTTTTATAAACTTTTACATTTATTTTTAGTGTTGTCTTCATATGAGTAATTAAAGCTGGGGTCTACACCAGTTTTTGAAATAGTTCATCACTTTCTGAATGAATTGGCTGTGTTATTTTTTAATATGCAGAAACCTTTTTTATAGAAATCCACATACTGTGCTTTATTGAGCATTCCAGAACTGTTTATTTGTTTTTTTTATCTTAACAAACACATGTTATTCAAATGACTGTAGCAAAATAAAATACCACAAAAGTAACCCTGTGAATTAAAGGGGACATATTATACCTCTTTTAAAACAAGTTAAAATAGGTCTATGGGCTATACAATACATGTTAATTAAGTTATTTGCACAAAATAACTTTCACATAGAAAGATATCACCAGCTCCTTTATTGCCAGTTTGAGTCCTTTTCAGAATGAGTCGTTTAAGGATTCTGTCACTTTTATGCAAATAAGCTGTTGCTTGCCACACCCCAACGTCATCGTTTTAGCTGAGGGTATACTACACAAGATTAAATGATAAATGTGAAAGCATCGATCGACCATGTTTAAGATGAAATTAAATATATAATAATATACAGCTCTGGAAAAAATGAGACCACTGCAAATATTTTTTCTTTTGATTTACTATTTATATTTATGATTATTTATAGATGTGTTTGAGTACAATTAACATTAAAATGTATTCTATAAAATGCTACTGACGGCATTTTTGGGGGAAAAAACCCATATAAAAATATTGTCATTGGCAGGTTATGACTGAAGTTCTCTTGAACAGGGAACCTAACCCCCAAGTGCTCCCTGGGCGCCATGGATAGGGCTGCCCACCACTTCAGGCACATGTTCACAGCCTAGTGTGTTTACTAGTGTGTGTGTGTGTTTCACTGCACATATGGGCTAAATGGGGAGGTCAATTCTGTTGTGTGCATCACATTAGCAAAGTTGAATCTAAATCTAACTTATTTGCAGACAATGACAGCTGGACAAAAGAACAATAAAGTGTTTTCAAACCTCAAACAATGCAAAGAAAACAAGTTCATATTCACTGTAAACCCCACAATGCTGCTGTTTTACTAATACACTATTTGGTGGAATGGCCTAGACTTTACATTCCCTCCTTACATGTTGTTGTTAGACTTTATGGCTTTGATGGCTTGTGACCTTCTATCTTTTGATCACACTCCAGAGGATTTCAGTGGGGTTCAGGTCTTTGAAAGTGATCTCTTGTTTTTTTTCTCAAAGCTGTATATAACAATATCTTTTAATAGTGTCTTCTGTTCTTTATTTGCCTGGACATGACATAAAAGTTAGGACGTCACTATGCAGGCCTGGCATCAGAGGGTCATATAGTACAGCAGTGCCCCACCAATCATCATGCCCATTAAATTCTAATTTGTTTATGTTGTATTCAGCAAACAGCAGATAAAGTAAACACAAGAGAGCTTGAATACATTCTTTATAGTACACATACCATAAACCCTAATGTACAGTTCCCAATATGTTTAGCTTTTTTGGCCACATGGTGCAGTAGAATGGATTACACAAGGCTGAGTTAAGTGTACATCGATATGTTTGTCAGGTAACAGTTCTGGGGACCCCTGCTGAAGAAGACGGGGGAGGTAAAATAGATCTGCTCCAGGCTGGAGCTTTTGCAGACATGGATGTTGTGTTCATGGCTCATCCTTCCCAGGAGGATAAAGCTTTCCATCCCTGCACTGCCATAATAGAGTAAGCAATTTAATAAAACTATCATACAAACTTGCCAACCTCTTGCATTGTGTGGACATTTAATGGTTAAGGAAACAATAGAAATGACCTAAAATTAATTGAAATAAATTGTGAATGTAAATTAAACCTCAGAATATTTTTTCTTCTGTAATATTATTTCATAGATACAATGTTTTGAATGTGGAAACAGACTAGACTGGTCTAATCAATCACTTTCTTAAGCAGCACAGCATGCTATAATACCAAATAATACCTGCTATAATACCAAACTTTATGTTTCAGTTGTGTGGTAAAGTACCATGGGAAAGCCTCTCATGCTGCTGCTTACCCTTGGGAGGGTGTGAATGCTCTGGATGCTGCTGTGCTTGCTTACAGCAGCTTGTCTGTGCTGAGGCAGCAACTGAGGCCTGAGTGGAGACTACATGGTAAGAGGCTACATGCCATATCTGCTGTATCATTTTATCCTGCAATATACTCAAAAATATTAATACTGATCATCATGATGCACTTGTGCATGCTGACCTACTTAAGTTCTATTGTGTTTGAGCTTCGTCACTACATGATCTTTGGCAGGCATTATTAAGCATGGTGGAACAAAGCCTAACATTATTCCAGACTACACCGAGATGGAGTATTATATGCGCACTCCGCTGCTCAAAGACCTTTCTGACCTCAAGGATAAAGTAGAGGCGTGCTTCAGATCAGCCGCCACTGCAACCGGCTGTCAAGTAAGTAGACTAAGACTGTGGTACTCTTGTGGCAGTCAGTGTTGAAAAGAAGGTACTGATTGTAAGTTATTTGTTCTGATTCTTTTAAATAATAAATTGTAGGTGGAAATAATATATCCAAACCCAGCCTATTCCAATATCCTGCAAAATCTTACTCTGGAAAAACTCTATGAAGTAAATGGCAAATCTGTAGGCATTGAGTTTAAAGACAATCACAGCAGTTTTTCTGGTAAGAGAATTAATATGCACATCATATTAATTTTAAACATGTTTATATACTGTGTATGCATTCATGTGTGATAACACCACTATAGCTTTAAAGTATTACCCTGAAATGTAGCTTTTTTTTTTTTTTTTTGCATTTTAACTAAGACTCGTTTTTGAAAGGTTCCACGGATTTTGGCAACGTGTCCTGTGTCGTCCCTGGGATACATCCTTTCTTTTACATTGGCACTGAGGCCCTGAATCACACACTTGAATACACAGCAGCTGCAGGTGAGCTGCCAGTCATTCTTTATTATATTTAACTGTCAATAGGTAGAAGAAACACAGACCACATAGTAACTCCAGCATACAATACTGTACTAATGTCGTTCTTGATTAACGCATTGTGTTGCGAATCGAATGCTGCTTTGGACATACAGTGGAACAGTGGTCTTGTTTTGCCACGTGTATAGAACACAGATTGTGTGTCTATATTTACATGTTTTAAGCTTTGCATTGTTGAGCTACAGACCAGATTTGTGGATTACAGTTTGTTTACGTGAGTCACTCAACGTGACCATTCTGAGCAATAGTAACATCTGTAGCTCCTTTTAATCCCATAAACTTTGAGGCCGCATATGTCCAGCCTTCGTTTCAGCTCCTCACACTCCTTACTTACACGGTAGTCACTGAATAATACATCTGAAGATTAATAACTAAACAGTAAGCCAAGTGTTACTTATTACTGACTTTCCTGAAAGCTGCTCAGATTAACCTCCACCTTGTGTGGTGGTCCTGAGTGGAGGACTACCTGAGGCTGATGACCACAATAATAAAATTATTTTACACAGTAAAATAATGATTTTAAACAGACAATTATTGTGCTATAGCCGTTAAAACAAAAATCTTAATACTGTTTTGAAGACATCACATTTAGAAACACGTCTGGTGTACTTTAGTGACATTTTGGTCTCAAGTATAAAAATGATGGTTCTACCACTTCAGCACAAGGAACTCACCTGATATTTTGTTCATTATGGATTGAAATTCACAAAATGACTACAGTACACACACAATAAGATGCACTACTTTTTACAAGCAGCAAACCTAAAATCATGCCAAGCTACTTTGTTCATTTTAGCAAGAAAGTTGCAAGTTTTATTTGATTTTGACAATTACATCAGCTTAATATTTCTCATCAAACTTGTAATTCGTGCAAAACTAAGTAATCCATCTTGCCTTGGTGATTAAACCACATATTCATTCCTTGTTACAGGCTCAGAGAAAGCACAGATGTACACATTGCGGACAGCCAAAGCTCTGGCCATGACGGCTGCAGACGTGCTTCTGAACCCAGCTCTGCTCAAACAGGTCAAAGAAGAGTTTACAGCAGCCAAACATGCACATGAGCAAAAAAATCCCACTGAGAAGTTGATTCCATAAAAATGTATGACTTAACCCCTTTCAGGATATCCAGCAATCCTTCTCATCATTGTCCTTATTTCAGAAAATACTGTGATTTGTGTTCTGTTGTACTCGTATCAGAGCGCACAGACATTCTGATTCTGCAAGTTACTAAATTCCAGTGTCACGTTAATTATGTTGATTTTAGCCGTCTGTTAATGATTGACTAATTGTACAGTGCTGTTAAATCTTTTTTGTTGGAAAAAGGGTTCACAGACATTTTAGTGTCACTTTATGTCCATCAGGGTTTGATTGCACTTAAACAGCTTTTAGGAAATGTAGTGGATTACATCGATCTTAAGTTTAATATGAATAGGATTTGTGTAGCTGAGAAAACTCTTAAAAAGAAAGTTGAAAAGTACATGCAGTTTAAAAGATGAATTCCAGAATATGTAATGGGAAATGAAAATAGTGATAAACATAATTTTGTTTCAACACAAATCCTCTTCCCCCTTTAGAATGTCTTACAAAATATGCATGATGTGACCTCCCAAGCATGAGCAGACTGGTATAGGCTGCTGTTGGCATTAGCAAGACAAATAAGAGAAATACATGGCAATTTAAGAAATGAGATGTCATCATGGTCCTCCTGTGCATTAGCAGTATTAACAGTAGCACTTGTTTTTTCTTACATTTTAAAGTAGTTTGTGTGTTTTTCTCCATAAAACAAGTGTATGAGAAATTGATTAGAACAGGCTATAATTTGGTAAAAGTGGGATTAAAAATGTCTGTGTTGTAAGACTAAAAAGTATAACTTTTTGACACATCAACAGACATTCATTGTTTCCTGTATGTTTTTGGGTAATCAAATTATTTAGTGCAGGTAATGTTTAAGCATGCCTCTAAGGTACTATATAACTTGACTCTAAAGCTGTTGTCAAAATACAATAAACAAGTTTTTTTTTAATGTACATACAGTTCAATATATTGCACAAAGAAGGCAGAGTGTACCTTTTAATTTTCATTTGTAAGTGTCTCAATCCACTACTGAATTTTGTTGCATCCTCAGAGAAGAGTCCCAGCTTTTGACTGTTTACGTTGCTGTTCAGGTTGAGGCAGGTGAACCTCTTCTGGCTTTTTGTGGTGTTAGGAGTAGATGGACCAGTAGATGATGTTGAAGAGGGTGTAAGCTCCTGGAAAGATCACCCTTGAGTACTTGTCTATAGCATGAGTGTCTATCCAGATGTTGACATACCCTCTTGAGCTTTTCACCTGCCGGGTGGTCTGACCATCTGCTATTGTGAACTGGGCCAGCATCCGCTCCTGCCTTCCTCCGTTCTCTGGTATCCCATAGTTCCCTGTGGTGTTCTGGTCCACGTCACTGTAGCCAGTAGTCATCATTAAGTCCTCATCTGGGTTTGCTATACCACACGTGCAGGGTAACTAGACAGCAAGAACATGGACAAGATTAACTGAGGAAATTCAGGGCTGTCAAGCTCACTAGCAGGTTGAGATCAATACATTATGCCCCCACCGCTGATGTAGGCTGTTGTAAACCGCCTTTTTTTTTTTTTTTGCTAACAAGGGGATGGCGGAAGGAATTTGGGACCAATGACCGTTTATATGCTTACCTCACCTGAACTTACCACAACATTATAAAAAGTTCACTTCCACACATTAATTTATTGTAGCGATATAATTTCAATAAAGCTATGTAAGTGCTAAATATTAAACATTAAAGCTACAAGCCTATCACACTCTACTAATCAAAAGGCACTGTGTGCCAGCTATTAAGATACATATTTCCAGATCATTAATCTGAACATTTGATCCCAAATAACCAAACCACTGAAACAATCAAACCACTGAAATTTGAGATCAACTAATAAAAGCCCCGGCTTGTTTAAAATGAAAGCCTGCACCCACACTGGACTCAACATAGTTGAGCAATATTGAGGAAAACAATGAACATGATTGACTTTTTCTCATTATGTTGTATTATTTTTGCACGCTTGTAATTTCAGAGAAGGATGCCAAAAAGAACCTACTGTTTTAATATAACATCAGTGATTATATTTGGCTTTAATAAATTATTTGATCATGTGTCGACCGTGTCAGTGACCATTATTTACACAACGTCACTAACCTATACTTTACTTACTCGCTCTCTTAGTTTTCGCTCTCTGCGTTCCTGCACCGTGGTCAGGTAGTTGACTGCTGCATATTCTATTACAGAGAGGAAGACAAACACGAAGCTGACCCACAGGTAGATGTCCACTGCTTTGATATAGGACACACGTGGCATGGATGCGTTGACCCCAGTGATGATAGTGGACATGGTAAGAACTGTAGTGATGCCTGAGGAAAAAGTAAAGAATTGTATGAAAATGATGGAAATTTGAATTGAACCTCTTATTCCAAGTGAATAAATCTGAATAAGGTGCAATTTTTTTTATTTTGAACAATCTTATCCACAAAAGATTAGTGTGCCTGCAGATTTTCCAAACAAACAGAAGCTCCAGTTGTTTCATCTCAGTCTTCAAACAGCTACTAATTTGCTCCACACCAGCCATTTGAAGAGAGGTTGCAGATAAATTAATACTTGAGAAGCTGGGTAATCCCTACAGGATCATCTTGTTTGTAATGGACTTAGGCCTACCTAATGGTACCCTAGCAGGAACAGCACGGCGATCAATCCAGAAAGACACCCAGGACAGCATCACCATCAGTGTGGCAGGGAAGTACGTCTGCAGCAGGAAGAAGAAGATATGGCGCCGGAGGGTGAAATGGATGTACAGCCTGTTGTACCAGCCTATAGGAAAAAAAGGTTTTATTTCACATATGTAAGGAATATGTCTAGGCTAATGTATGCATGTAATGCGATTTAAAATACGAAATAGACCAGACACACTGTAATGAAATGTTTCAGAGATATAGGCACTGAGGAAAAAGTAGAGATGGAACGTGTTAATATCTTGATATCTGCAGGGTTTTACAAGATATACAATATTGTTTATGTTAGACAGTCATATGTGTATTTGTACTGAATATTATGGTACATATGATCTGTTTTAATAAGCTAGACAGTATACAGCATGGGTAATCACTTTGATGCTGTCGAGCTGCAATCCAGCTACAGTTCCCTGTAGATAATCCTGGTAATTAACTGATTAGTTCAATCAGGTGTGATTGAGCAGGGAAATCACCAAACTGTGCTGGATTAAAGCTCTGGAACTGTTGACCTCTGTAGTAATGTGTATAGCAGTGTCGTTTTTTTTGTTGAAACAATGGATTACCTGTACTGCTGTAGAAAGCCAGCTTTGTAGTTGTGTGAAACTTCTGGATGAGAAACTGAGAGAGTGAAATTCTATCATCTGTGTTTAAAGACTCATTCCCCTTCTTCCAGTACAGCATGAGGTCATCATCTGTGTATGCATCTAAAAAGAGAATTCACAAGTTATCATAAACAACAGTGACGCTACTTAACTAACCAGAACCATGATCTACTAAGCTTGAACTTGTCTGCAGTCTGTAGACCAGAAGTGTAGTCTGGATTTTCAGTGATGTGTATATTTCATTGCTGAGTCCATTTTTCCCAACTTTTAATTTTTCTATATCATGATCAATGAACCAAGAAAAAAATTACATGGATTTCTTGGGAGGGATAGTGTTGGAAACATTCCTCACATTCCCTGGTCTTCAACTCCAATTCCCAGTTGTTTATTTTGTAATCACTGATGGACCACTTAGTTTCACACAAGTTACAAATTCCAGAACTGACATGGATTGAAGAGCGGAATTGAACAGGTGAGGAATGTTTTGGACAGCATTCTTTCAAAGCTACACACCATTACATCATTATTCATCACTACTTTATCCTTAATGTACACTCAGTATATGGTTCTTTGTGTGGCACAATAGATCTTCTCTATCCTGAAATACCTACTGTCTATGGTTCTTTAAAGAAGCTTTTAAAATGGCAAAAGGGTTCCGTTTTTCTATCTAAAATGTGTCTGGTACTGTAGTGAACACTTTTTCCTAAAAGTATATGTAAATGAATATACTTCATATATACATACAGCTCTCTATTTCAAGTGAGCAGGTCTGTGTGTCCAGAGGAAAACGACTCAGGTCCATGTTGCACATGGCAGTGACGGTTACTCTGAAAGACATAAATGGCATCCTTTAGTCTCACCTGATGGTATGGAGGTGGAGCAGTTCTCCATGCCCAATGCCAAGTGTCATCGTAAGTGCTATGCACTGGGCTGTGAAGCAGTGGAATTACATCATCTTGAGTGATATAAAATATAATATAACTAATATAAAATAGAAGTGAATCATTTGGAATTCTGTATTGATTTACTAAATGGGGTCTTATTGTTATGTAAATCACAATTACAGACAAACACAATACAACTAAAGAAACAAACAGATGTAGTGTTCTTGTCTTGCTGAGCACACTGAGTAAGCATCCAGAGTGCAGGCTACAAACAGTAAGTAAACTCTTGAATTTAATAAACTGTAGATCCCACTTTTGCAGCAATGACGTCTAGCAAATGTTTCCAAATAAAAACTGCAGACTGTTGAAAAGACATTCTGGATCATTCCACCCTGTGAATGTATTTTAGTTTCCTTAAATATTTCTGGGATGCCTTGGGTGCACAGCCTCGAGGCATGTCCATAATCATGACTTTGTTATTGCATAACTAGTCTTTCTTGAAAAGGTTTGATTTTTTTTTTTATATAAATTTTTGCCAATTTTCTGCGTTTCCCCAATGTCGTAGTTGCCAATTAACCCAACCCATTAGTGGCTCTCCTCATCACTTTGCACTGTCCCTGACTCTAGGAGGGTGAAGATATGCACACGCCTCCTCCATTGTGTGTGATGCAGCCACCGCCTCTTTTCGAACTACATCTTGATACACCATCCCTGGGGAGCCAACGCACTCGGAGGAAAGTGCAGGGTCTCCAGTTTCGAATGGACCAATCAGTAGATGCCCGAGCCAGCGGACATTGCAATGTGAGAGTGATGGGGAGAGAGCACTGCCAATTTTTCTCTCTGTGGACCCAGGCTGTTGATGGCAAACAGCATGACCAAGATTCAAACTCATGATCCTCTGGTCATAGTGTCAGTGTCTTAGCCTGCTGAGCCACTGGGGGCCCGAAGGTTAGATTTTTCTGTAATGGAAAGTGAAATCCACACTTCCAATTTCTTCTCCTTAACTGAAATGCCACTTAGCTCTGCTAGATGTTCACTTACTTTTTCTTACCTGCAGTGTGGATGTTTATTCAATAAAAGGCATAAGCAGGACAACTATTTGGTGAAATTACTTTAGTTAGATTGTGTTTGTCTATAATTGTGACTTAGATAATGATGTGACCACATTTCATTAGTAATCAATGCAGAACTCCAAGTAATTCCAAAGGTTTCACTTCCATTTTTTTTTGCAACTATACATTTGTGACCCACAACTATGAATGCAATCAAATCCTCAAAGCAGCATTCTAAAATCTAGTGCCAAATTGCTTATTAATACATTTCAGTCGAAACACTTTTGCACGCATAATGTATTTCACACAGTGTCAGATGTTCTCAATGAAACCCATAGCAATGAGATGACTTATCATAGGCAAACTATAAAGGTTTAGTGTCTTTTATAAGACAATGCAGGTGCTCAGTCCCATTTAGCAATCATGGCAGGCTTTAGTAAATGGATTAAAATAATAAATCTTTACACAAGTAGCCCCTCTTCCTAAGGTGAATTAGCTCAAATGTTTCTGTTGCTAATGGCATTGATCTGTGGTTCATTAGTCCAGTATCGAAGAGAATGTTCTAAATTTAGATTTAAGTGGTGTACTATGGGCAGTAGTAGCTTAAAGGCTGGAATTTTTAGACCCAGTAGTTATGTTTGATTCACAGCTGATACCTTTTCCTGCTGCTCAGCACTGAGAAAAGCTCAAAACCATAAGCTGCAAAAAAAACCTGCAGAAACTATTTTTGCCACTGACCAACACATCAACACGACTTTTCACAAAGCAATAAATCCTAATGTAGCCTCGTCCTGGATGTGTTTTTGTTTTGTGAAAGATTACCTTAAACTGTAGAGCACATTTCCATCAGGATAGACACGCAGCATCACGTTATCTGTGGTAGTGTCATGAATGAAAGATCTTTTTGAGTGAACAAAGAACATGTCAGGAACCCAGATCTTCTTCACCAGTCTGCTGTCGAAGGTCATGCTCTGGTTGTTGGTACTTTGGAAGGACAGGCGCTCATCCTTCCAATAATGCCTCAGATACAGAGTCATGGTGAAGTCCTAGGACACGAGAAGTTTATAGGTGAAACTTAAATCTTGTACACCGCACAGTACGTTTTCATTGTAAATATCCTGAAAACATAACAGGGAGCCTTTGTATAAAGCTATGGGTGAAATGTACATCACTCCAGTTTTAGCCTCCCTCCACTGGCTCCCTGTTTATTACAAGGTCCAGTTTAAAGTTCTTTTATTTGTTTTTAAGGCTTTGTATAGACTTGCACCAGTATACATCCCTGATTTATTAAGACCTCTTTCCCATTCCAGGTCATTGAGGTTTTTAGATCAGCCGCTTTTGGTTGTTCCTCGGTCTCGGCTCAAGCTCAGGGGTGACCGAGCCTTTGAGGTTGCAGCACCTAGACTCTGGAACAGCCTTCCATTGGACATTTGGTTGGCCCCCTCTGTTTCAGTTTTTTAAAAAAGGCTAAAAAATTACTTTTATTGTTTGGCTTTTTAATTTGTCGTGTGAGATTACTGATGTAGTGATGTGAATGTTTTATGTGTACAGCACTTTGGTGTTAAATGTGCTCTATAATTAAAAATTTGTATTTTGTGACAGTTTGGACTAAACAAAACCTTTTTTTTCTGTTATCATTTAAACTATTTTCTCAAATTTTGTTCCAAATAGAAGCCTACTGTGCTTGTTTATAATTTGAAATGTGCTGCTATTACACTTATTTTGTAGCAGCTACTCACCATATCAACTTCAGAGATTGTGTCAAGGCTCTCCACCTGAACATCTACTCCCACAGGTATAGGAGGTCCTGTGAAAGCACAATTAAATGAAAGCAGCATATTTAAATAACAATAATGATAAAAAGGTTTAAATTCCCTCTTTCGCGGGTCACATTTTCAGGTCACTTATTTGCATTCACTAAAGGCTTGCAAATGTTAAGCACTTGATTAATTGTGACCTTTAAAATGTACACACTGCTGTAATGTAGGGCTCAGAAAAAGATTTCGTCAACAACAAGGATTTGATGGTGTTCATGGTGCACAGGGTTTTTGCCCTATTTTAGCCTCATACTCCATTATCCCACATAGTACAAAATACAATTAGGTCACAATGGATCAAAGTTGTAGCTTCCACATCTGGACTGTGTCCAGGTATTCAGCTGAAGTAGCAGGCATTTAAAATCAGCAAAAGGCACCATTTAGACAGTCAGATTATAATTACTGTTCTGATGGGAAGTCAGGGTATTTTGTCCAGACCATGACTGCATGTATTCTACTATTAAAGGTGTGTGTGGTATGACCTCTTTCAGAGCTTGAAAATGCTTACACTTCTTAAACTGTATGTGTATGGTAAGTCTATACTATAGTACAAGATCATCATTATTACAAATGGTTCAATGCTGTAGGTAGGGATGCACCGATACCACATTTTTTAAAACCGAGTACTTACACTTAAGTACTTGCCGATACCAAGTACCAATAAGAGTACTAATAAATATCAATACTTACAATTAAAATGAAATGGAGGCTGTATGTGTGTCTTATGGCTCCAGTTAGATGTGTTTGTGATCTATTTAATCTAAACACCTAAGATAATGATAACGGATTACACATTTCCCCTTTAAACACTGAAACATATCAGATATATATATTCATCACCGTTAGCGAACTAGCTAGCTACACTACGTTAGCTTAGCTTTTTGTAAAGCTCGTGGTGGTGAGAACTGAGGACCTCTTGAGGTTAGTAGTGCTTTTCCCAGTTATTTTACATCCACAAACTTTGCTCCGTTTTGTTTTGTGTGGCAGCGAAAGTGAAATTACTCCATAAATCGCTTCTTCTTTTCCATCGAAGCTGCTGCTGTGACGTCAGCACGTTGTGTTGTTAAACTGCACCACTGTGACTGTGGAGCTTAGCGTGCTTTGAGAAAGTCAGACGTGAGGCAGGTTTATTTTAAAAAGCGGATTACTGAACAAAAACATTATTTTAATCATTCTGTGACATTTTCGTTTCGTTTTTATTCCTCGACGAAAAGTCTAATACTTTTAGTCATAGTTTTTTATATTAAAATATTAGTTTTTATTTAGTTTTCGTCTCGTTTTCATCGTGAAAAAATGGTCGTCAACGAATATTTTTCGTCATAATTATCGTTAACGAAATTAACACTGCTTTTGTCACCTTCATTCACCTGGAAATACCTCCACACCGCTGACATAGCTGCTCCTTCTCTACTACCGGGCTGGTTAAAGTCACGCTGCGTTAAGTGGCTTGTTCAGCTCGGCTACAGTACAGTTGTCTTCTTTTTTTAATTTTATTTTTAAATTTTATTTAATTTTATTTATTTATTTATTTTGTGGCGCAAACTAATACTGTCTGTTAGAAGGAAACGAAGCTCCCATCACGCTGGTATCGGATCCTGTAGTATCGGAGCACTTTTATGAATACGAGTACAAGTACACGCACATGGTGTCGGACAGATACCCGATGCTGGTATCGGTATCGGTGCATCCCTAGCTGTAGGCTACAATGACTATGTTTGCATACACAGCAGTGGTTTGTTATTAAGTCTATAAGACATGCAGACTAACACACTTAGAAAATTACATAACAATAATGTGTTCCTTTCTGCATTCATCTGCATTTCCCAGTGTGTCTCATTTCCTTAACATTAAAATCACATCAGTGGAAGAATCTGGACATTTCACTTAAGTAATTTCCTTCTTTTATATGTATGAATGGAAAATCTTCCAAGTCATGCAAATTGGAACAACTACAACACTTTAATTTTGGTATTAACATAAAAAAATATGGTTTTGCTGTAAAAATGCAAAAGTTTCCATATTCAAAAGTCTCTCTAGCACTACTAGCACTGTTATTGAGATTTTAGCATTGGTATCACTTGGTATTGTATTGAAAATAAAATAAGTAGTATGGCCTAACCCCAGAGATGGACTGGCGCCCTGTCCTGGTCTTAGTTGTATAGTGTACTGCCCTGCCCTGCGCCCAGTGAGGGGGTAGGGGACTAACCACGACCCTGGTATGGATTAGGCGGGTGTGATAATGGATGGATGGATGGATGGCCTAGCCCTAGCTTTTACCATTGTAAAGTTACACTGTGCTGGCATGCACATAAATGGGACTATAAATAGCATTACTGGATCTAGTTTCTTAGACTGGCTTTACATTAATGCATGCAGCATAATTTTGTGCAATTTCACAATTGTGAAAATTTGTTCCATGTGAAAATTTGTTTTATTTTATACAACTCAAGTGCAATTTAGTTTTATGTACATTTCAAGCAACCAAAATTGCTTTAAATCTGGACTGTATAAAGTCAGGCATAGAATGACTCAGGCTATTATGTGCATGTAAACGCAGCCACTGTTAAACCCACACCAAATCTCAGTACACTAACCATGAAACCACAAACAAATCACACAATCATGTTCACCCAAAGCATATTCAGATATTACCAGTGTAGGCTGTAGGCTGTAGGCTTTGTATTTGCAAGTTCTGTCAGGGTCAGGTCACATCAGGCACTGCAGTGGCAGTCTTTGTGGATTAAACATTAAGCAGTTTTTGTGGATAGCATGACAATTTATATGTTCTCCATTGTTGAAATATGATCAGCTGCAAACATTTGACGATATGTATAATTACTAAGAAGACATTGAAAACCTACCTCCAAATGCTGGCCTCATTGTAAAGTCGTGGTCATCTATCCTTAATAGTTGCTCTGATTTTGTCATGGGAGATTTTGTCATATCTGGACTTCTTCTGAAGACTGGACTGTTTAAATGATTACATGTAATAAAGCACAGTTTACATTTCTGAGAAATGAAATGACACGTCCTTGAAAGAGATCGACATGTCCTTCAGGACTCTAAAACACTTCATTTCACATATCCTAACATTTCCCCCCTTAAGCATGTAGTGATTTTGATCTGGAAGTAACAGCAGAAGATGTTGCAGATGCAAAGCTGTCCTCTAGATATTCATGCCTGAAATGAAATGTGATGACTCACTATGTCAGGACTAATCAAATTTCTGAATACTGCAATATATGTCCTAAGGAAAATGCTGTCAGAATCCACTGAAAACAAAAGAGAAAAATGTTCAAATAGTATGAAGCGTAAAGTCAGACCTGCCAGACTTATGATTTCCTCCTTGCATCATGTCTGCTTCCCTCCGGGTTCTGTATGGAAGAGGGTACAGACTCCAAATCAGCTTTAACACTTTGATAAACCTGGCAAGCATACTAATAAGTCACAGCAGGTTAAATCAATACAGTATATTTAGGGATTTTCAGTACTGGGACAGTTTTTATCCTGTTTTCAGCACGGATGGCGACAATAGCTTAAGACTGTGGTGGCCGTGTGGCCTAGAGGTCAGTTATAGCATCATTATTGGAATATTACAGCTCATTCCTAACATAATTTGCACATCTCTGTGCAGTAAGCCTTGCCTGCGTAATATTAAGTAGGTCACAGTAGATGAATTTGAATGCCCAAAATGGATTAATGGAGGAACAAAAGAAGAGACGTGCATGCTGCCTCACAAACTGCTGAAGTGAGCTGGCAAGGCGTAAAGTGGTGTTTAATATGACCTACTGTGACAATGGCAGGGTGTTGGTGTTCAGGACAGGGGGAGAGCGCTGCAGTAATGGCTGCTTCTCCCCTCTGTCCCACTCACTCAGCAGCTGGTTACTAATCCTCTTGGCAAAAAGGTCTCTCCAGACTACTCTCCTCCCTGCCTGCTGCAGAAAGCAAACTGTCTACACACTGCTGTATGTTTCTTCTCTTCTGCTCTTTCTCTTGGACACATATGAATTAAGATTTATTCAAAAGTAGCTACATAATTGCTCACAATCTACTGGAAAGTCTGGGCTACTATTTTTACTCCTATAACTTATCTGCTCGTTTCCATACTTTTTGTGAAATTACCAAACAATTTGCATTGTGATATGCGGTCATATGTAAGAGTTTGGAGACCCCAGGTCAAATTAATGTTCTACTCATTTTCAAAGTGAAAATACATTAACATGGAGAATATCTTCTGAAGGGAACACACATAAACATGGCATTTTCTACACAAAAGTGCACAATTTTAAATAATTGGGAAAAATAAACATGCAATATAAAATACACCATAACATAGACAGTCCACACACACATTTCCCAAAAATGTTAACTTATACAAATGCAGTGGATATAAAAAATAAACATACCTGTGGTAAAATGGCGTTTTTTGTGATTTATAAAATCAGACCAAGATGAATAATTTTAAAATATTAATTTTTGAAAAAGTACTTTTAACAAGACCCATAATCTGTACCATTACATTGGAAAAACAGACTGAAATCATATAGATTGTGAAAATAAAAACACAACACTAAAATTATGAGGTTGCATTGGAGTAATTTGAGGTGTGGTTGTGTTTAGAATTAACTAATCACATTCAAACTCATGTTAAATAATAGTTAATACACAACTGTCATCATTTAAAGTCCATCTGCGTAACCCCAAATAAAGTTCTGCTGTTCTAGTAGGATTTTCCTGCCATTTACTCAGTTGCAGCTTACAGCAAAAGCCATGATCCACACAGAGCTTATAAAGCACCAAAGGGATCTCATTGTTGAGAGGTATCAGTCTGGATAAGGGTACAAAACAATTTTCAAGGCATCAGATATGCCATAAATCACAGTGAAGACGGTCATCAAGAAGTGGATAATATTTGGCACAACAGTGACATTACCAAGAATTAAACTTCCCTCCAAAACTGATGAAAAAACAATAAGAAAACTGGTCTAGAAGGCTGCCAAAAGGCGTACAGCAACATAAATGGAGTTGCAGGAGTTTCTGCTGGTTGTGTACTGAATGTACCAACAATCTCATATATTGTTCATATGTCTGGGCTGTGGGGTAGGGCAGCAAATAGAAGCCTTTTCTTACAAAGAAAAAAGATCCAAGCCTGGCTATGTTTTGCCAAAATCATGTGGGAAAATGTTATGGTCTGATGAGACCAAGGTTGAACATTTTGGCGATAAGTCAACACTGCGCATCACGAAAAGAACACAATACCACAGTGAAGCATGCTGGACAAAGTGAAGCATTATGCTTTGGGGCTGTTTTTCTGCAGCTGGAACTGGGGTTTTAGTCAAAATTGGTTGGAATTATGAACAGTTCCAAATATCAGTCAATTTTGGCCTCTGCTAAAAAGTTAAAGATGAAGAAGAATTTGAGGTTTCAGCATGACAATGACCCAAATCATACTTCCACATTAACAAAAGAATGGCTTCACCAGAAGAGTTTAGGAACGGTCCAGCCAGTGCCCAGACCCAAATTCAATAGAAAATCTGTGGGTTGACCTGAAGATATCTGTACACAGGAGATGACAAATTTGGATCAAACTTTTGTAAGGAGTGGGCAAAGGTTTCAAATCAGAAAAATCTGACACTTTTTAAATTCACTGCAAACAGTAATTGTTCATTAGAATGTGCAGAAGGTTGTGTGTAAAAAATTACAATTTAAGATACTATGATAGATTCATGTCTAATACAGGCCTCTAACTGTTCAATCGTCTTGGGCCTTCTTTGTCGCACCTTCCTCTTTATGATGCACCAAATGTTCTCTATAGGT
>BRDA01011944.1:0-15576 GCA_036984385.1 Crenuchus spilurus
TAGAAGTAAAAAGTCGTCTGAAAATAATTACTCCAGTAAAGTACAGATAACCTACATTTATACTTAAGTAACAAAGTATTTGTATTTCAGTACTTTTGAATTCATGACCAAAGCAAAGCATCAAAAAGTTTTTTTTTATCTGAATAATTAATAATGTTGCCTGTTTGCTTATCACAAACTTGGTTGTGTTGGGTTGTTGTCGTCTTTACCCAGCCTTGCTGTTGCTAAACTGTTCATTAATCTCATCACTGAACCTCTCTGCAGAGTCTGCAGCTGGTTCCCTTCTCAGTGTCTCCATCCACAGACGTCTTTGTGTTGCTTTTCTTTTTCAGTGTGGAAAGAGTGTTAACAGCTTTGAATTACAGCCCCATTTACACTTTACACTAAGCATTGTCACCATTTCTCAGTAAATTCTAAGCATGTTGCATTAAGCGTTATCCTCCTTAAAGTGTCTCAAAGCCCTTTGTTTACAAACATATGAATTTGTTCTATTGTTGATGTTATGTTCTCCTTAGATTTGTATAAATTTAATTTTGGTAAACACAGCACTGCCCCCTAGTGGTCACAAACAGTATATGCAAGTATGCTAGTAGAAACTTAGAATAATAGGAAAATAGGAAATGATAGATAACTAACTGTAGCTCAGTATAAAAGTGCAGTTTAATTACAGCTACTTTAACACAAATACAGGATATTTACTGTATCTTAAAGATGCTGTATTACATTAGCTTGATCTCTTACAAAACCATTGTGATTAAACAGAATGGTGGTCATATCAATGCATAAATGTGCTAAAAAGCTAAAAAGCAGTCAGAATCAGTTCACCTACTGTTACAGCTGATTTTAGTCGTATCACGAAGCCCACACATATTGACAGACTCACAGATGCAGCAGTATAATTTGGCCCCAACATGAACTCTGTCTCCCTCTCTCCCTCACACCCACTCTCAGTCTCTCTCTCTCTCTGTGGCCTCTTGCTACCTGATCTGGCCGTGTTGTCTTCTCTCCATCCGTGGTGCTGCAGGGGGAGACAGTGTGATTAAGTAAACGTGCTGCTGAACAGAAGAGCAGGGAGAGCAGCTGTTCTCATTAAAAATGCAGGCCAACCAGGCCCACTCAGAGCCAGCAGCCATCCTGGCCTTTAATACCTTCATTTCTGTGCTGGAGAAACTCACCCCATAGCCAGTTTACAGCAGAAAAGAAGGCATTGCGTCAAGCTCAGTCACAGGGCTAAGCCTTCTGTCTCCTGATGCATACACATGCAAAGACACATATTTACAGAGGAAAGACATCACTTAGAAGTCACATTTATAACCAGCATTAACAAAAGC
The DNA here is from genome assembly GCA_036984385.1 of Crenuchus spilurus. Lineage (NCBI taxonomy): Eukaryota > Metazoa > Chordata > Actinopteri > Characiformes > Crenuchidae > Crenuchus > Crenuchus spilurus. Next base: position 1,332 of record BRDA01011944.1, read on the forward strand.
CTGCTGTAATTATGTACATGTTTATTTTTATTTGAAGTAAGCAGATAATAGCTGCTGAATATGTCCATTTTAATCAATACCATGTTTCTGTTTGTAAGAAATACTCTATTATGATTTGAATGAATAAAAGCTATTGCTCATAAAAATAAAAAAATAGCTCCTATAACAAACAATATTCTTCTCATGTTGTAACAGCACGTTTTCTAACATACCATCATTGATTGTTATGTATGATCATTGGTAACAATGTAATATGTAGTCTGTAAGGCAGATGTAAATCATAGGAATGTGTTAATAATTACATGACTAATTATTCAATTAATTAAAAAAATGTAGAAAACAAAAATAATAAAAAAAAAATGGCAATAATTATGAAAAATATATTAAATATATATATATAAAAAGATTTTTTGCTGAAAACAGATGTTTTTTTTTTTTTTGCTATTGTAGATAACAATTATAATAGCCCTAGAATGCATTTTTTAAATTTATTTATTTTTAAAATTGGGTTCAGTTTAAGTTCTCTGGTCAGGGTGAAAAATGCCAAAATGGGATTTTACATACACATTTAAATCCCTGTGATTTTGCCACTTCCTGAATTTATTTTGCCTTATATGGTGAGCTTAGGAGTAATTTTTAATGCACTCTCATCTGATTGGCTGGTTACAATTGAGCAGAAAGCTCACGGTTAAAAAGTATGGGTGCCAGGAAACAGGTGAAGAAATGAAAAAAAAAAAAGATTAAGAGGAGAGAGAAGTGATTTTCATGGTATGCAAGAGAAGCGTGTGAGAGAGGATGTTAGTGAACAGAATCAAATGATTGGTGTTGATAGCACTGGCCCAACGTGGTGATGGCAAAGTTCTTCTCTGATTGGTTGATTTACAGGCCACATGTAATTAAAAAGTGTTTATATGTGACCCCGCCAGGGAAAACCAGGCCAAAGTCACTGGGCAACTTATTGAGGTATCGTGTCAATATCGTGTCACTCACATTAGCGACAAAACTTAGCCACTCAGTATTATTGCTGTAAATGTAAGATAATAGTCTCAGATATCTATCAGAGTACATATTTTGATCAAAAACAAAACTTAAATTCATAAAAAATTTGTTTTGAAAAAAACAGGTTTTCCCTGGCGGGGTCACATATGTTTATATATTTTTTGTTAGCTTTTTTTGCTGATTTGATTTTTGTGACATGAGACTGCTTGCATGCCAGGAAATGGGTGAAAAATGAAATGGCATCTTGAGAAACAAGAGCAGAGCTGAGGAAAAACAGAAGGAGAAGGCAGAGGTGAGGTGCACGGTATGGAAGAGAAGTGCCAGAGAGAGGAAGCGAGTGAAAAAAAAAGCTGAATGTATGGTGTTGACCTTGACCTGACCTTGTGGTGGATGAGCAACTGGTATATTCAACATGTATGAATTTAACATCCTAAATGAAGATTTTTTAATTGAGTTTTCCATTCTAGACCTTCTTTGATGGCTTTTAGTTTGTTCATATTTTGGATTCTGTAAAAGATATTTTGGTAAACCATTCTATTGTTTTTATTATTTAACTGTACAGCACATCCTCAAAACCGCATCTATTTGCTAACCTGACAGAGGAAGACAGACAGTCTGAGCTTTGTAACTTTGTTTCTGTTTTGTGTCTAAGAGAAGAAACAAGTGGGACAGCTACTGATGTCTCCATTCTCTCCTGGCACGTCAAAACAAGGTGAAAGAGTGCAAACTCTTCAAAGCAAAAAACCAATGCACTACGTTAAAAACTTTGCCTCGGCCTGCATATCCATCACCATCTACAGCAAAGCCCCCTGTACAGACATCAGAGGGAGAAAACCTGCCGCTAAAACTGAAACACTGCCCTGAGATAAGCCCTCGTATTACATATTGTCAACACAGGATGCAGTATCTCTGTGACTGCCCCGCGAGTGGAGAGTAAAAGAGGGGATTTCCATGCAGGACGCGACTACTTCTGCTTTTCTTCAAACGCTTTGGACCCAAGGTTGAGCAGAGGAACTTAGTGGGGGAGAACTGATGGATTATGCTTTTCACCTTTGAAACTGACCCCATTAGCACACCTCCTACACATGTGCGCACACAGACACGGCAGAGGAGGACATAGAGCTGCCCTGACCTGTACCACACCACTTGATTTCTCACTCTAGCCTGCATACAGATAGAATTAGCCACATGTGAGAAGTGATTTAATGCTACAGCCATAACATGTACCTCTTCACCAGTAACTGAGCACTTTAGGGCCTCCAAGTCATGTTAGAACATTTCCTGATGTCTCTTTTGAAGAAAAAAAAAGAATGTATTTTAATACACACTGCTCAAAAAATAAAGGGAACACTAAAATAACATCCTAGATCTCAATGAATAAAATATTCCAGTGTAAAATCTTTATTTATTACATAGTGGAATGTGTTGAGAACAAAATAACATAAAAATGATCAATGTAAATAAATTATTAACCCTGGAGGTCTGGATTTGGAATCATACTCAAAATCTCATACCACCCTCATGGAGTCTGTTTCTGACAGTTTGAGCAGAAACATGGATATTAGTGGTCTGCTGGAGGTCATTTTGCAGGGCTCTGACTCTGCTCCTCCTGTTCATCCTTGCACAAAGGAGGAGGTAGCGGTCCTGCTGCTGGGTTGTTGTCCTCCTACGGCCCCCTCCATGTCTCCTGGTGTACTGGCCTGTCTCCTGGTATCTGCTCCATGCTCTGGACACTGTGCTGACAGACACAGCAAACGTTCTTGCCACAGCTGGCATTGATGTGCCATCCTGGATGAGCTGCACTACCTGAGCAACTTCTGTGGGTTGTAGACATCACCTCATGCTACCTCTATGGTCTTTTCTGAGTGAGTGGTTGCCCATCGGTCTGGTCCAAGGCTGATAGAAGACTGATCACTATTCTCTGCATGATGCTTCCCTGGATCAGCTGCCCACCAACAACCAACTACTGTGACCTCCTCCAGATGCCCTACTCTACTGCCCACATTGGAGTTTATATGGACTTTACTGGCTGTTATCATTATTACCACTATCATCATCATTCTTGTCCCACTACTGTCACCATATCAGTTCACCTGAGCATTACAACAAGATCACATGATTATGATTTATCACACACTTAGAATTAGTTGGCCAGAGGAGCATGGGTCCCCCATGTGAGTCTGGTTCCTCCCAAGGTTTCTTCCTCCAGCTCTGAGGGAGTTTTTCCTTGCCACTGTCGCCGTTGGCTTGCTCACCGGGGATTAGGGATTAATGATTTGATGTTTATTATTACTAACCCTGTAAAGCTGCTTTGTGACATCAGTTGTAAAAAGCACTTTATAAATAAATTTGATTTGATTTGAGAAGTGGTGTGAAGGACGTGATAGCAGAATAATGGCAGGCCAAGTTCAGGTGGATGGGTCATGTTGCGCAGTTTACAGACAATTGGTGGACCCGTGCAGTTGCAGAGTGGTATCCGCGAGATTGAAAGAGACCACTCGGAAGGCCTCCATTGAGATGAGAAGACGAGATAATCAACACGATGGGAGTAACATGGAGGAGAATAGCAAGACCTTGGAAGGAATGGACGCGATGCTGTGACCAGTGACGTCTGCTAGACGGCTGACCATCTGGTCGGTCAAGTGATCAAGAAATGCAAAATGATGATAGTTTGTGTACAAATAACCCAACAAATTAGCAGAACATGACTTTTTGTGTGTGTGTGTTCAGCAATTTACTGCTGAACACAAAAACGTTTAGTGTTTTTAGATTTAATTGTCCCAGAAAATTTTTTTTTTTAGCCTGCACAGCACTGAAGGGACATTATGTATGTAACTCCAATTTGGATCACAAGAGGTCACCCTTGAGCAGGACAAAAAAGAAGAAGAAGAGAATGTCTTCCTTCATATGACTCCTCCCTTTTAGGTGTATTTTATAAAATAAGAACGCAGGAATGTAGATGCTGGGCCCTCAAGCATGTTCAGGCTATTTAAAAATGACAAAGCAGCCTTTATGACAGATGAGGCTTTTGGAATAACCCTTTATAAATAAAGTTCATGTATGTGTCATGTACAGTAAAGTGTTAAGTGACCAGAAACCCTGTAACATTGTATCTGTACAAGAAGTGAACATTTGCACCAAGTGAGAAAATTGAGAAATGCAATATTTTGGCACTGTGTGATGGACACACATTTTTATGATTTGAGAAAAGGAGTACATGATGCTCTCTGGTTCAGTCCTGATACCCTCACTTAGAATGAAAAAGAGTGTGAAGATCAGAGTGTGTCCTCTCCAGTGCAGAGTTTGATATGTGATAAGATGCAGTCACAGCCGAAGCCTGATTACTTTTCCTCGCTGGTGAATCTGAACCTCTTTTGGAGATGCCTTAGTAAGAACACACCCTGCACTCGCGTGAGGCAGTGCGCTTGCCTTGCATATTTTACAATTTCATTACTTCAGCAAACAAACATATCATTGGCAATAGATAAAGCAGAACTGTATTTACACTTGAGCACTCTCCTTTAGCGAACTGATAAAGTAGATTACTGTGTTTTATAGAGCAGGGCTGCAGGCCGACCCTAATGATTGCAACTGCAGGCTCATGTAGTCGCAGTCTTTTGGAAATTGATTTGCGTGAGGCTCCTGCCTCTTCATAAGGCTGCGCTGTGATTTACGGCAGCAATATCAGGTGAAATGTTGCCAAACATTTTACATAATTCACTGTATGGCCTCTTCAGAGCGGGCTCGGTGTCACTCAGTAGATTATTGGAGAAGGGAGCGTTAATTACCTCCGCCGTGCTATCTGTTGCATGAATATGAAATGTATAGAGTCCATAAAACAAATGGCTGCGGGGAGGAACAGATTGCATTGTTAAAGCAAATGTTGTTTGCGACACTCGCCGGCAAGTGGGATTCGTGCATAAAAAAGAGCAATAATGCTGCACACAGTGAAGATTTATGCATCCTCGGCTGCTTGTTTTGCGCCATGTGAATATTGCAGGGTGGTAAATAAGAATGGCCTGTTTTTTTTTTTTCTGTAAAGTGAGAGCACTTGCTGTATGTGCATGCATTGTTCACAAGCTTGATAAGCTGATGTCATCATGACTTTAAATGAATTGCTAGTGATGCTTGTTTGCTGTGAAGGAGGCCTTTCTCAGAATTATTGAGAGGTTAAAGTAGATCTGGTGACTTAATCATCTGGTAATAGTCATAACAGACAGACTTATTTTGTAGGAACGACCTTGTGGGACAAATTGCTACCTTTTAAGGTTTAATTAGGATGGCTGATCAAAAAGCATAATCCAAATCAGGTGAAGGTCAAAACATACAAATAATCAAACAGGGCAAAAGAATAACCAAAGTGTTGTCAGTCAGGCGAAGGTCAAAACACATAAGAAAGAGATAAATGGGCAAACAGAATCCAAGGAGTAACATCAGAACAGAAAAAGGGAGATGCCAGAATCAAAACCAGGACCACTAGAAACCAGACAAACTCAGCAAAAGACACAAGAAACACACAAGCTTAAATAACAAAGAATAATGAGCTGAGATCTGATCAGCTGGGCTATGAATCACAGGAGGATAGTTGCTAGTTGCGTAATACAACGTTGCCAGTTTCCGGTCTATGGTTGGTAAGCATTTAGCTGGTCATCAGGCAAAATGAATCTCTATACGCGATGTCTTCAAGATGTGTCAAAAATATCTATAAATGATGTTGAGCGCATCAATCAAGCTTCAACAGCAGCATATTAACAGCAGATTAAAGAGAGAGATCTTAATCTGAAAGAGCCTGTAGTGCTGTATGTCACAGGACATTTAAAAGATGTGTAAAGTACAGCACTCTCGTTCACTTTAACTCAGCTCCTATATGACGTACACTGAACATCCTAATAGTATCACAAGACAGTGTGGGGTAGGGTTGCCACTTTTGAGATTTTGAAATAAAGGACTCCCCAGGCCAGGTGGGGGGTGAAAGGGGGGTGGATTGTGGGGGCCGGGGGGTGTATGGGGTTGCAGTGTATATGCGGGGGGGATGATTCCATTGCGGGTTGGGTGTGGGTTGAATGTTGCAATTATATATAATAAAAGGTCTTACACGGTCAGAGAAACATAAAGCAGACTAAAATTGCCTTTGGTAGATGCTATTTTTTTTTATTGCACACCATTTTCAGGTGTATCTTAGCAATGCAGACAACGCTTTCATTAGTCACGACTCGCACCAGTGATTGGCTTTTATGGCTTGGTTTACTTAAAAGACCTCTTACAGCTCCCAAATTGAAAGACTTATCTTCTTCTTCTTCTTCTTCTTCTTCTTCTTCTTCTTCTTCATTTTTGCTGCTTAGCTTACCAGCTAGTAATAAAATAATTTCAATTCAACAGTGAATGAAATGAAGTGAATGTAGAAATGTAAAAACAACTGAAATAATACTTTTTTTAATTTAAATCTAAATTATATATTTAGTTTTGCATTTTATAGAAAGAACAGAACCAAAAAAAAAAATTATATATATATATATATCTGGCTGCAACATGGTCACATATTTCACAATATCGCAAAATGATCATTAATTAATAAAGGAATTGGGCATAATAAATTAAAATGGTCAATTATGTTTACAATACAGGCAGTATTACATATATCATGCAAAAAGAAAAATCACATATCCCCCAAAACTTTCCATACTGATGACCATATTTCAGTGAATTTTTGTTGTCTGTTTTGGATTTCAAAAGTGAGCCAAATAATTTTTATGTATGGAAATGTAGATATAGATAGATTCCTCACATAAATATATGTGTGTTCTTTTTCATAACAAAATTTATTTATTTTTTGTCTATACAATTACTTGTGGGTAATTATTTATTGAGTCATTTATATGTGTGTTTATTTATTTATACTTATGTCATTTTTTGTCATATGCAGAGAGTTTTTGTCAGAGAGAGTCTTTTTGTAGCATCTCTCTGTGTGTGGACGTGCAACAATTATAGTTAATACTATTAAGCGACACCACCCACCTTTTGGTGTAACTGAACTATTCCGTACGACTTCAACTGGGGGGAAAACGAATCTGGCTCCCAGACACGTATTGGCTCTGATTGTTCACTTCAAAGAGTCGACTCTAAGAGCTGTTTCATTCGCCAAGGACCCATCACTCACACACACACTCTGCTGAAACATGACAGAGAGGGTGTGAGAGAGAGCAGGAGACTTTCTTTTCATTCACACATATCGTTCTGTCTCAGTTCAACCTTTGTCACCCCTTTGATAAAAATATGGAACAAAGCACATCCTGTATCGGTTCAATACAGAACGCGACTTTTAATTTACAAATACGGAACGATTCCGTATTTTATGGGACGGTTGGCAACCCTAGTGTGGGGATGTGTGATCAACCCAGGAGTGCTGTTAGTGCTGGAGAAAAAAACTTTGTTGGTTCTACATGTTTGTTATAATCATTTTAACTGTTCAGAAGCTTTTATTTCAAGCTTGTAAACCTGCCAAAAACCTGTCATGTGACCAACTTTGTAAATTTGTAAAAGCAAAAATTTTCTTATTTATTGGAGTTAAAGATTTTAGTGGTTGTATTTTACTTTATTTTTTATTAGAATAATAAAGTAGTTTAGCAGATTTCTCATTGTCTCTCCTCTTTACTAAAGAGAACCTTAATTATTTAAAGATAAATTTAACACTAATCACCTGTGATTTTTACAGCTCTTAGAATTAATTATTTACAATCTCAACAAAAATTAAAGACAATATATATTAAAAATATTTCCAGGCAAAAAGACAAAACAGTGCTGATCTGTAGAGTTTCTCTTTCCCCCGGCCGTCACAACAAAGTCAGCCATGTTGAAATGTCTACTACAAACGTGAATACTTTGAACGGGACTAAAGTTGATGCTACAGATCTTTAGACACCATTGAACTCGTACCTCAGGATCTGCTGGAAACCTGTGAAAGCTAATCTCTGAGTTATACTGAAGAATGAACGTTCAGAGGGACACAACGATGCAGAGACTTTACTTCTGTTGACGTTGGTATGTTATTCTTTCTCCTTTACCTTAAAAACACCCACAGTCACTGTCGCTCTCTATTTCTCCCCACAGCTGATACAACCACCAATGCACCACTATCTAACCAAGTTAAGAGATGCCACCTTGTGCACTAGAGTCATGTGATTCAAAAAATGGTCACCTGCCCTCCCAAAGCACTCTGAAAGATCACACGATACACAGGGCTCCCAGGAGGGTTCTGAAAGTTGGAGTTTACATGGAGTTCATTATGTACAGATAAGACAAAGTCCAAAACCAAACACACAGAAACAGCATTCAGCTAAAGAGTCCAAATACCACACATAGAAGTCCATAGAGAACACTGTAGGAATGTTAAAGTCCATAAGCCTGGGGAAGCATGACGTGTAGAGTTTATTTTCATTCCAAATCCAGCAGAGTTGATCCCCCAATTCAAATACATCAAGGACATGTGAAGAGCAGAGGCAGGGATATTAAGGAGTTGGAACTAAACGTTTTAGGAGTTTAGGGTAGATCTCCAGTGGGGTTGTGAAGTCTGGCCTTAAACACTTAAAGCTTGTTTCATGAACAGGAATTAAGACGTGCTTTGGCCCAGACCACAACGTAAATGGTGTTTCATTATTCAACAACTAATTATAGATGATGGCTGTAATAAGAATTTCCACTGCAGTTCTGCATATTACGTACTATTACTATTAACAGTACCTCATGTAATCCTTGTTGACCCTTGTTCAACTTCTCTGGAAGTGGGGTTTGTGTTTGTAGGTTGCTTGAGTATCCCACTGAATATTCAAGAGATTCTGGGGGGATTTTGTTTGTACATATAGCAACAGCACAGACAGAAGACTCACTAATTTGAAGGATCAAACTTAGAAAACACAAGAATAATGAAATAATAACATTAATAAAATGCATTTCATTAATAATTAATCATGTCTATTAGTTGATAGCAGCAGCACATGACATTAAGGCAGGGGTGTCCAAACTTTTTTCACTGAGGGCCACATACATAAAAATATAGGAGGGGCTGGGCCACTTACTAGAAATTAGGTATATGGCCTTAACTTCAGTAACGAGTACATCAAGCTTGTTATTTAAGTTATTAGGCTTAGCAACACATCTATTAACATTCGTTTGAAACAGTTCTCAACATTAACAGACTGAACTGGACTTAATAAAAGGAGCGCCTATAATTTTAGTCAATTATTCTGGTATCAGCTGTGCTGGGTATGTAAATCGGGCCATCCAGCTGCGGTGCTGATCCGACGCCACTCGTGCCAAAAATCAGGACAAATGTCACTTGATCAAGGAGCAAATCTGCATCAGATGAGATATATTATAAATATTCACTCTCCCACCATGTCTGACATTTTCTGCACTCACTCTCTACCTTTCACTTCTTTGGTTCTGCCATGTTTAGTAACTTGGGGTAAATTTCTTGTTATCAGGGTTGCCAGGTCCAGCATAAATATCCAGTCCAAAGTCAGTCTAAAACCTGCCCTTCAGAAGCTTAAACTAGCCCAAAATATGTCTGTCACACGTTTGAAGCAAATGGCAAAACAACTATGAGTGACTTACTATTTTGTTTATAAGGGATTTATTATCGGTCATTAATAATATGGTAACATTAGTGTTTATTAGTTCTTTTATAACAGTTTTATATCCCAGTCAAGAACATTTAATAATAACATAATTAGCAAAAAAAGGAACTTTTTCATTTCACATTTGCAGTTGCAAAATGCCTTTTTCTCATCATTAGGAACACTTTTAATCCATTATCTCAAACCTTTTTCTTTTTCCCAGTCCTTGCAGTACCCGTATTTCCGCCACTTACCTGGCATATTAGCTAGTGACTGTCTTCTCTTCACCTTCTGTGTGTCTGTCTGTCTCTCCCGCTCTCCTCTTCACGCTGTAGTTCCTTATGTTGTTATGTTCTCCTCGTACTTATTGTTGCATTCAATCTTCCAACACCCACTTTTCTTGTTGTTTTTGGCTGCCCAGGTAATTTTTAAAAGTAGCCCAAAAAACGCATCCCGACACTCGTTAATTTTCACCCGCGACTGGATTTTCAAATAAGCCAATTTGGCATGAAAACCGCCAACCTGGTAACCCTGTCTGTGATCGTTCTTTTTGGTGGAGCAACTGCCTTGATCAACAGTAGCTCCCCCTGGTGTTAAAACTAAGAAGTGCACTACACTCAAGCAATAGTAGAAGTGCGGGCCATATTCTATTCTATGTATAAAATTTCTTGCAGGCCAATTAAAAATGGCCGAGTTTGGACACCCCTGCACTAAGGTCACAATGCTCAATTTCAAGCACTGGCTAGAAGAGTATAAATGCCCAGAATTTGGGCTGTATTCTCTGACGTGATGGAGAGCAATCAGATACCTTTGGGATGACTTGCAGAGCCTTTGTGATTCAAAACTAATCATCTGGTATCAGCACATAACTTCTCTAATACCGTTATGGTGGAGTGCAATCAAATCCTAACAGCAATGCTCCAACATCCAATGCAATCTAAAGTGCAGAGCCTGTTACTGAAAGGAGGGGATAACTATTAACAGAATTGATTTTAGAATTCTTTAGAATTGATTTTTATCACACAGTTCATCAAGAATAACTTTTGTCTTTCTAGTGTATGTATTCATTCATTAGTTTTGCACTACAAACTATACAAAAATGAGGTCACTCGTCACCAGCAACCAGACATATGTATTTAAGGGTTAAAGCTCCAATCAGTAATCACTGCAACCAGCACAGTCATTCTGGACTGGAAAACCAGATGTGTTCAAATAACAGCACTGTTACAAGCCTGCAACTGATTAAAAATAGAGTTGGGCCTTTACTGAGCACTACACTAGGCTTAGGTCTGGGCCAAATGTGATGCTATTTCAGCAGTTCCTTATTGAGGTTTCTATAGGCTGCATGGTGCCTGATGAATTCATGGAACAGATGACCATGCTAGGCCATTTAGACAGATTTGGGTAGATGTGGTAGTGTTTCCGCTAAACCAATTTAGCCAGGCAATTTGAGCTCCAGCCTAGAATCTTTCTTTAAATGCATATGTAGCATTAAAGGCAGCCATAGAGCCAGTCTGTAGAAGCAGCAGCAGTGCTTTGTTGAGGATTGTGGGTTTGGGGCTGCTACAGTTGGACCCCACTGAGGGAGTGCATCACCACAGGCTCCCCTATGGAGAAGCTTTTTTTTATTCTTTAAAGAGCAAAAACAGACACTGTGTAAAAGTTGGAAATACTTCTGTACTGAGTTCACTTTAGTTCTCCGGCTCTGTGCACATATTTGGGTTGGGTAAAGCTGATTTGTCAATGAGATAGTATCTTCCATACTGCACATGTAGAGATAATCATATATTATGACCAATATGCTAATAAGCTGTCCAGAAATTCCCACAGATGCTCAGTTAGATTAAGACCTGGAATATTTTGTGTGCTTCTGTTGGTAGGTGCTCACCAGTGCTGATGTGAAGCACCACTTAAGCCTTGTCATGAGATATTTGGACCCAATCTTGATTAGGACCCCAACAGGACCACAGGAGCAGGTATTATTTGGGTGGTGGATCATTGTCAGCACTTCAGTGGCACATCAACTGATCAAAATGATCCAAACGATCAAAACTATCCAAATGGTCTATCCAAACAAAGTATTTGACCATAAATCTTGTTGTTGGCACTGATTTGTGGGGCATGGGGGGCAATCATGGCCTAGTGGTAAGGATCTGGTCTTGTGACCAGAAGGTCGCCGGTTCAATCCCAAGACAGGACATGACTGAAGTGCCCTTGAGCAAGGCACCTAACCCCCTAACTGCTCCCCGGGCGCCGCTGGATAAGGGCTGCCCACCGCCTCGGGCACAAATTCTCACAGACATTGGCTAAATTGGTTCATCTTCATTTTGTATGTTTGCCCTGTTTTGCTCATGTTTTGCTTTAGAAAAGTCAAGACATTTTTGTTCCGAAAGTGTATGACAATAAACGCACACACACACACACACACACACACACACACACACAGAGTCATGTACACAGTGTGAGGCTCACCTCTCAGTCGCGCTGTGCAGACAGCTGGCTGGTATTAAATTGGATCCCCTGGTCCCTGCAGTGGCTCTGGGAGGTAGACCCATAATAAAAGCATCTCGGCTGGCCTCAGACCAGGAGGAGAGGATGGCCTCGGGCCAAGCCAAGCAGCTCCCTGCCAACTGCACCCCTGGATCATGGCATCTGCTCGCCTTCTTACACCACCATGACACATACAAGCTCCATGCATGTGTGTGTTTGTGCTCACTGCCGACTACAAACATTTGGGCCTGGCTGGCAGCATTAACATAAATGAAACAGATCTCTTTATTGCCTGAGCTGGTTTTATATGCAACAGGACAACCGGCTTAAGTTTCAAGCCTACGCGAACTTGTGTTTGCTTGGGGTCCGGTCCAAATTGGAGATTTCCTCCCATCTCCTTCGATTTATGTGGAACCTTACACTAGGCCACTCAAATCTGGTCTGAGGGGCAGATCTCAGTGTGTATGTATGTCTGTGTGTGTGTGTGTGTGTGTGTGTGTGTGTGTGTGTGTGGGCAGCTGTCGTTTTATGTTCTAAGCTTGTTTTATCACCACGACTCCACTTGCGCTTCCTCCAACTGCATGAAGTCACGAGATCACCCATGCTGCTTCTCAGAGAGAGAGGATTCTGTAGAAGCCACTCAGCCATGTGCACGTGAAAGCACCATCGTTACATTTTATACCAACACATAAATTTGCTCTCGATCATTACAGAAATAGCTTTGGGAGGAAAAAAAAGCAAAGGAAGAGCAATCGTGGAATTAACCCTAAGATGTCCAGAGTTGTTTTGTTATACATTTTGCATAATTAATTAAATGTTATTACATGATTATACATAATTTATTACACTGTAGTTAAGTAATCACATTTGTATTGGATATACAGTCTGTATAGGTTGATTGTTTGCTTTAGTTTTGTAGTTTACTTTGAAATAAATAAACGTATAAGATTATTTTTTTCTGTCAGACTACATCAGATCAACTTATTGTTGTAAACCTCCAGTGATATGGGACTTTTCAGCTTTCTTAGATCACATTCACTGCATACAGGGTGAATTCAGCAACATCCCTGTCTTAAAGGTGCCATGCATATTACATAAGAGAAATGACATCCTGTGAAGGTATTCAAGTTATATTAATATCAGTACAAAACTTTTCGTATCTGACTTGGGTGAGAAAATGCTCACATTCGATGATGTATGGAACATTGGAGAGGTGTTCTACCCCGATTAACAATGTTGACAGCAGTCTGTCATCAGTACAGTAAAACTGGGATTCATCTGTGATGAGAACATCTCTCCAACGTGCCATACGCCATCAAATTTGAGCATTTGCCTAATCAAGTTGCTTACGATGACAAACTGCAGTCAGGTGGAGACCCCAATGAGGACTACGAGCATGCAGATGAGCTTCCCTGAGATGGTTTCTGACAGTTTGTGCAAAAATTCTTATTATGCAAAACGATTGCTGTAGTAGCTGTCCAGGTGGCTGGTCTCAGACGATCTTGGAGGTGAAGATGCTGGATGTGGAGGTCCTGGGCTACTGTGGTATTGCCATATTCTCTGAAATGCCTTTGGAGATGGCTTATAGTAGATAAATGAACATTAAATTCATGGGTTACAGTTCTTGTGAACATTTTTGTATGCTCGATCAAAAATGTTGACATTTTGGCATTGGGCTGTGTGCTGAAACTGCACATTTTACAGTGGCCTTTTATTGTGGCCAGCCTAAGGCACACCTGTGTAATAATCAAGCTGTCTAACCAGCATCTTGATATGCCACACCTGTGAGGTGAATGGATTATCTTGGCACAGGAGAAGTGCTCACTAACACAGATTTAGACAAATTTGTGAACAATATTTGAGAGAAAATTCTTTTGTGTACAAAGAAAAAGTCTTAGATCTTTGAGCTCGGCTCATGAAAAATGGGAGCAAAAACAAAAGTGTTGCATTTATATTTTTGTACAGTGTAAATATTGAATATTGCACAAATTACATATGGATGTAATGGAATATATACATATACTATATACAGTATATACATATACTATATACATGGGTTAGACAATGAAAGTGAAACAGCTGGTTTTAGACCACAATAATTGATTAGTAGGTGTTGGGCCTCCTTTTGCAGCCAATACAGGGTC
>BRDA01011946.1:0-13024 GCA_036984385.1 Crenuchus spilurus
ATACAAAACACATTATTCTTCTACCTTGAAGGGTTCTTGAACAAAAAACACCAACAGTTTGCATTTATTCTATGCAGGTAGGGAGTAATAATCCTAAATACTAGACCATGACAAATCAGGCGAAAATGAAGGAAAACACCACTGGAGTGTAAGAGGTTAAAGGGATGTAGTGATGAGGTGATTGACAGCTTGGCTGAGTTGATCGATAGCTCTTTCTGAATCATCACAGCAGCTAACACTAGAAATACAGCTCAGCTTATTTTACATATTGTGACTGTTATTAAGATCAAATCCCTTTGATGTGTTTGAAGAGAAGTGATGTTTTATTCAACAGGAAGTTGTACTAACTCTGTACTAATAAATAAACAAAAAAAATGATTTAAAAAATAGTTTTGGAGGAAGTTTGCTCTTTAAAAAAAGCCCCATGCGAGTGATTAGGAAATCATTGTTTTACACACACACACTCTACAATATAATCTTTTATGAAATATTCTGCTGTTTTAAATGACAATTTCCAACCTACCTGCCACTAATAATGTTATAATACTATATGCCTTATTTTATATATGGATGTGATTTCAAATTTCATATAAACACCTTTTAACATATTTTACTATTTTCATACAAAAAAAATCTTAGCTAGCTAGCCTAGCTAATAGTGACAGTATCCAGGTAAGGAGTAGTTTTGAGTAACTAGCATTACACTATGAGTAACAGCATTAAATACGGGTGCTGGTCATAAAATTAAAGTATCATGAAAAAGTTGATTTATTTCAGTAATTCCATTCAAAAAGTGAAACTTGTACATTATATTCATTCATTATACACAGACTGATATATTTCAAATGTTTCCCAGCTAACACAAGAACATTGCGAGAAAGTTCCATTTAGGTTATGTGAACGTTATGGTGTGGAGTTCTTGCTTGGTTATCAGAACGTTAGATGTGAACGTTAGGCTAGAACGTTCTTCAAACATTCCCTTAATGTTATTATTATTATACACTCGGTCAGGTGACAAACAGGGAACATTCGTTCATCGAACGTTCTGGTATCATTCTTGCATGGTTCTGTTAAATGACAACGTTCCTGCTACGTTCTTTGAAGATTTTGACTAAAGTTTGAACAAACCTAGATATAAAGTTCCAACCTAATGTTAGCCTAACGATGAACGAATGTTCCCTGTTTGTCACCTGACAAGGTGTATAATAATAATAACATTAAGGGAATGTTCAAAGAACGTTCTAGCCTAATGTTTATACCTAACGTTCTGATAACCAAGCAAGAACTCCACACCATAACATTGGCATAACCTAGATGGAACTTTCTCGCAATGTTCTTGGAATGTTCTTGTGTTAGCTGGGTTCTTTCTTTTAATGTTTATAATTATAACTGACAAATAATGAAAATCCCAAATTCACCATCCCAGAAAATTTGAATATTACTTAAGACCAACACAAGAAAATAATTTTTAGAAATGTTGGCCAACTGAAAAGTATGAAGATGAAAAGTATGAGCATGTACAGCACTCAGTATTTAGTTGTGGCTCCTTTGCCCTGGATTGCTGCAGCAGTGCGGCGTGGTATGAAGTCGATCAGTCTGTGGCACTGCTCAGGTGTTATTAGAGCCCAGGTTGCTCTGATAGTGGCCTTCAGCTCTTCGGAATTGTTGGGTCTGGCATATCACATCTTTTTCTTTACAATACATCATAGATTTTCTGTGGGGTTAAGGTCAGGTGAGTTTGCTGGCCAATTAAGAACAGGGATACCATGGTCCTTAAACCACGTACTGGTAGCTTTGGTACTGTGTGCAGGTGCCAAGTCCTGACAAAACAGAATGGTTTGCTCATTACAAAATCTAACAATAACAGTGCATTTCACATTTTTACTTACTTACACATCCACCAGGCTAGGTGCTTCTTCTGTCCATTAGAGAACTTTGCCCAGCCAGGGGCTTGTCTGTGCAGCTCTACAGAAGTGCTACTGTTAATTTGGTAGATCCTGAAATCTTGTGAGTTTAGGCATTAGTGATGGTTGTAATTTGAGTTTAAAGTGTGTATGTGGGGTAAAAACAACCTTTAACAGCCCATGTCTGTCACTTTATAAATAAATTAATAAAAAAAAAAATCAAAATAATTTTAGACTGAAACCATAGTTTAGCATTTTTTAACTGTTTTACCATCATAAGAAATTACTTTTATTTTTCTGTTTTCTCACAAAATCCTTTTATTTTTTAAAATTATAACAATGTAATGTTTTCTTGAGATAAAATATAAATTTAGGGAAAAGTAAATTAATTATTTTTTTATTAACGTCTATGTCAATTATTTTGAGATAAGTCAATGTAAGTCAAAATAATGACATGTTCATACTGTAGACTATAGGACAGAGCTGCTTAATTATGGCCAAAATCACAATTATTCTGCTCAACATTCAGATCACTTTTTACCTCGATTAATCTTTCAAATCAATCAAATCAAATTTATTTATATATCGCTTTTTACAACTAATGTCACAAAGCAGAATGAATTTGGAAACATCTTGCATTTATTAAAAAAAACATAAATTTTTACTGTCCATAATAGACACAAAATATAATTTTGTAAGCATTAAGTATTTTAACTGTAACATTTTAAAATGTGCATTTGAGTCATCACCGTTGGATGAATACACTGATGCACTTTCACACCATTAGATAATAAATTTCACCATTTGTACATATTTACTTCAACAATCACAGGAAAAAACTGACAGGACAACTATATAATAATGAGCGTTAAGTTCACAGAATACAGAAAATGGCATGACTTAATATTCTCTGTAACTTATTTTAAATCAAATTAAGTAAGAAGAAATTGGAGAGTTAGCAGCCATGTATTATTACGCTACGTTTGACTTATGTTATTAATGTCATTAAACTGGTCTCTTCACCTCTGTCTACTAGCTAATGTGTGGTGAGAATTCTCACATCATCCACGTGGATGCTGATTATTGGTGGTATATAAATATATATGATATATAAGATATAAATGTAAGTAATAATTGCAACAGTAACTAAAAAAGTGTCTATCTGGAAGGTAATCCAGAAAGGTTGCACAGCTCAAGTGGGTTTAACTTCTACAGTTGTTTGGTTGTTGCACATTAAATAAGGTTCAACTGTTGCTAGGTGGTTGCTATTGTGTTGTTAAGTGTTTTTTTATCATCTTTACATTTGAAGTAAAGTAAGAAAAAAGCCTACATCGCACAATCACATCAAGCAATGTGGAGTTGGATCGGTGTTGATATTTCGTAAAGCCTTGTAGAACCATAAGAAGAAAACAGAATAATTTATCATATAGCCGTATATTATTTTGCAATGAACAACCATAATAAGAATAAATGGGCAGAATAATGAATTATCAGTATATTTGTACCCTACATAAGCTATGAGGCAGAGTCAACCAATGTCATAGGTGATGTGAATGTGTTTAAAGGACAGAAACAGTTAGATTTTTCAGCTCACTGTTTTATTCAGCAACTCAGTGACACACACCTCTGGAGGAAAGAGCCTAGCAACTCTGCAGCAGGTGGAAAACCAGACAGTTTTTTCAGACCGTAGCGTTGACACCACACTGAAAATGTAAAAAGAGTCTTTTTCAGACAATAACGAGTCTCTCATCAGAGTGATATGTTTGAGGCGGGAAAACCCACAACCCACCTCCTTCTCCGGGCTTTTTTTTTTCCTTCTTTTTTTTTGCATGAAACAAACAGAAATGGAATCACCTGCCATATTTCCCATCTTTTAGTCGCTTCACATATATTCATATATATATTTATATTTATCAACACTTTTCTAAAGAATTCAAATATTCAGCCACATGTACTGAAAAGAAGATTCACTTTTAAATCACAATAATAAATATAAAAAAGGATATATAGCAAATCCGATATAAATGACGTGGTAGTAGAGAGCGAGGACTGGTCGGTCAGGACATATTGACCTGGTTAAAAGAAAAAAGAAAAACAAAAACTCAGAGATTCAACGGTTCCTGAGGTTCCTATGTTCCCCATATAGACGAACAACATGAGGGGAATGGCTTTTTAAAATCACTGAGAAGCTTCTAGAAAAGGTCAAAGTGCAAATTGTAACATTAGAGACCATTATCACATTGGAAAATCTTTGTTTGTTGGTTGGACCTGTGTGAGGAGGCCCTGTATCATTGGCCTTACTTACAAAACAGTAATTCAAGTCTTTGTGAAGGTCAAAAAAATATCATTTGAAGGCCATTAACAAGCAGGCCCATTTGCTCCATAGGATTTTGGGGAGGAGGATTGGTGTTGCACTTTGAGCTGATAAGAAGCTCTCTGTCGCTCTCTTGCTGTGTTTTTCCTCATCCAGCACCTTCACCCACCAGCAGTGACCACAACATCGCCTCTAAAGGCCCTTGCACATGGACCTCAGCCCCGATTCCTTCCGAGCCTAGCGCCGAGGAAGTAATAATGCACTTCTGAGGTGCAAAACAACCGAACAGTGTTTAAAAGAGAGGTAAAGCAAAACCTGTAAATGAAAACAGGCTTCTATTACAGTAGCACTACAGTGGAGAAATAGTAAATCACTTTCAACAGCTCGAGAACGTGGGAAATAAACAAGTTACGAGAGTATCCTCACTTGATAATACGCCCTGGGATACTAACATGGATCACCATGGAGCAATGACAGCCACAGATACTCATTTTATACAGAACATATTTGTAAAGTGTGCAAGGACCTTAAACAGTGGTTTAACCAAGTCTCTATAACCTTCTAAAATTGCCCCTCCATGCACTAGCTTCAAGAAGCAACTCAAGTCCTAAAACAGAGGCTGCAGGGGGCTGAGCGGAGGGGTGAGTCTTCAACGAATGAAAAAAAGAAAAGAAAAGAACAACGACGAAAAAGAATCGGATCCTCTGTACATGTAAACATCACACACTTCCACTGAGTCAAAAAACCAGAAAGAAAAATAATACAAAGCTTCACATTGGTATACAAAGAGAAACCGCGGCTTCGGCCTACAGTTTCCAGTAGGTACAGGAGTAGAAACAAATAAAATACAATAATCATATTAATAACAATAACAATAATATTACAAAGCACCACAAAATTAAAAGAACACAGGCAATGGTTGTTTTACCACATTTTGACTGCAGACCTTGGCTGCGCTTATAAAAAAATAAGTTGTAGCATTTTCTTTTTTTTTCCCTCCAAATTTTCAATATTTTCCTATTTGTGTGTATGTGTGTGTACAAGTGTGTGTCTGTGTGTGTATGTGCATGTGTCTCAGGTTTTTACCTCGTGAAATAACCACAGAGCTTTTAGGGCTGTTTTCTCAAACAAGAAGGATGAACGTACATACATTACTGCTGTCATTTCACATGAAATCTCGCTGAAGGACATAGTGTACACCAAGCGAACAGACGCTGATGGCTGTTGTGCCATATTAGGCTGATTGAATGGCCTGGTGCTCCCAAAGAAAATAAAACAAACTTGCCGATTTCCCATGGAGTGAAAGAGAAAGCCCTGATTGCCGTCCAGCCTCCCAATCCTTTTTTAAAATACTCAGGGGAAATCAACCTGGTCTTTTCTGCAACAATCGACTCATAAGACACGAGTCCATCTGCTGCGTGAATGCAAGCCTCAATAGTCAAATAAATAAAGACAATTAAAGCAATGTCTTGAGGACATTTTTCTCTTCATTCTGCTCTAAAGGTCTTAAATAAATACTTAATGGTCAATAAATAAGTGAATTATGCTCTAAGCCAGGCTTACACTGTGATTTTAGTGGTCTTATATGACTGGTACAAGATGACGCCAGTAAAATCTTGGCAGAATTGTCTGTCAGACTGTGCAATATTGTCAATGAGTGTGCTCATCAGCATGGGGTCACACAAACAGAAACAAGCCCTCAGCATCTTGGAAAAACATGCTTCAAAAAACGAAAAAGGACATTCTGGAGCCATTGAAGGCTGGATACAGTATAGAACACTAACCCTACAATATATACTAAATATTTTTATCTTCCAATGGCATCCTCTTATTGGTGTCATTGCACATTCGGGTGGTGTTTTCCCCGCACTTGTAAGCTGTACTCAAACGGCCAAAAAAAGTTGTATTTAAAAGTAGGAATTAGGCGGTCTTGCTGTTTGTAATCAACAAAAATTGGCAGTGCACTCTCTGGGCAGGTAGATGGCACTCTCTCTCCCTATCACTCTCACATTGCAATGTCAGCTGGCTCATGATTGGTCCATTCAGAGCTGGGAATCCTGCGCTTTCCTCCGAGCGCGTTGACTCCTCAGTGACAGTGTATCAGTGGTAGTTTGAAAAAAGGTGGGGGCTGCATCACATGCAACAGAGGAAGCTTGTGCATGTCTTCACCCTCCTAAAGTGACAGTGCAAAGTGATGGGGAGAGCCACTAATTGGTTGGGTTAATTGGCTACTACCACATTGGAAAAAGGAGAAAATTGGGTGAAAAAAAAGAGGGGACAATAGGATATGTTCACGATGTGATATATACTTTGTGTTTTATATGCTTGTGTATATTAAAGAATAAATGTATCAATATGTTGTCGACAATGTCAAACCATAGCAATTGTCATCTACATTGCATCTTATTCCTAGTCTCAGTAGCATTATTTCAATGTCAGAACATCTTACAGTTTACCCCTTTTCTTTGTCAGTCACGTTGTTTGGGTGGTGTTTTTCCCCACCTGCTTAATGATTAAAGTAACTGGACATTGCGTAGCATTTGTTTCTTTGTGTAATGGGTGGAGCTTCCAACAAGCACCCAAACACAGTGAAGGTGTATTAACTTGCTAATTATTATATACAACTTTCTGATGAGCACTCCACTGCAGCATCACAATCAAAATTTTGTTCCAAATTGACCGATACTGCCAGAAATCAAACGTCAGCCTTTATCAGCAGCTGCAAACGATGTCCCATTATGTGTACTACATCCACTGATCTTAAGTCATGACCAAGGATATAACCAATTATCACACAGTGTAAAGACAGCTTTAAATGTATGGCCTGAGTAAGTCATTCTAGATTTCAAATGGTATGTGACCATTTTTACTATTTTAAACTGACAAAGCCATAAAGTGCTTACATATTTTGGGCTAATTTAAAGGAATACTCCATTGTTTTTCAACCTAATCTCTATAAGCCAAATCTCAAGTGTCACTTACTGGCAATTAAATTGATGTCCGTTGTCTGTACTTCTACAGAATTCTTTCTAAATTTAACAGAAGCCAATCTGTTTTTATCAAGAACAAAAATATGCCAAAATTACCAATCAGACTTTCATGTTTTATGAAAATGAGAACAGTATTTTAAATAATAATAATAATAATAATAATAATATTTTAATATGAAATGTCATTCAGGCTTTTTGCATCCACTGCTGGCAAACAAAGATGACTGCTTTGCCCATTCACATGTACGTCTTGAATGTTGAGACACAAGGTGAATTCTCTTTAGAGTCGGGATCATATAGAAAGAGTTTTAGAAACCCAACAGACTTACACAACAAAGAAACACATTTAAAGTAATAAAATCAATAATTAAAAATAGATCTAGATATGAAATTAAAAGTGAAGTGGGTATAGTTAGAAAGTGGGAAAAAAAACTTGCTCTAGTAAACTGTAACCCCCCAGAACAAATAAGTGCAGGAATAGTGATGATCTGTTTTCAGAGTATGGCTATAACACTTGCTGTACATACACTGCCTTGTTAAAGGATTAAGACAAGGCGCAAGTGCTAATATAGCGTTACGTGGTTAAAACGAAACTTTCCGAGATTGTCTTCTGCTTTTTTATACAGTGTGTTTTTATCCGAGGACAGAATTAGTTTGAAACTAAAACAAAGTGGGGTGGGAGGCAAGAACAAAAGGGAGTGTACAATACAAATCCAATTTCCATGAGAGGAATAGGAGACATAAGCTTCAGATCTTCTATTTCATTTCCTCCTTACCAATTACTGAAGTGCCCAGCCAATCAGAAACCACTGTTGGATAAGACTGACATCACATAAATTATGACATATCCAGTGTGGAGTTTTTTTTAAGCTTTGGCCTCCTTCTACTGCTAATTAGGTCCCTTCTCTTAAATGCATGTGCATATGTACATAAATAAGACCCTCTGACATTTCTGATTGGTCCCCGTGCAGTTATGAAAGTGACTTAGTCATGAGGTTAGAAAACAAGAGCAGCATTCACAACTTAACAAAATTTGTTTACAATGCAGCATGGGAAATGCAGTTCTTTTTCTTTTTTTTTTTTTTTTCCCCTCTCACATATAGATTTGCCGGTTTGTCTGGAAGGCGCCTCACAGTAAGATTGCTGTCGCCAATCTGCTCCTTCTGTGAGTGTGCGTTTCCCCAGAATGCATTTCTGTGCTGAGGGCAAAGGGTTGCCAAGGCAATGGAGTGTGTAGGAGGGGTTTGGAGCGGGAGTTCAATCTTCCACTCAGCACAGCTTCATTTGCATAATGTCCAACAGTCTGATGTGCCCCGTTGACAGAACTGAAGCATCTCTAGCAGTCCACATCGAGTATTGATTCTTTAAGTAGAATTTGTGTTTTGTATGCTTGTGTATATATGAGAAAGAATAAATGTATCTAAATAATGGATGTAATGTTGAACCACAACAATTATCATCTACATTGCACCTTATCCCTAACCTCAGTAGCATTACTCAAATGTCATACAGTTTACCCCCCTCTCTTTGCCTTGGACGGCATCTCTGTATCTCTTGAGGCTGTAAGTAGAATACCTTACACTACATGTTAACCTGTATGGTGACTGTATTTTTTCATAATTTTGCCATACTAGTGGATATGATCTTAAAATAATAAGAATTGTACCGAGCCCTTGAATATACAGACAGTGCAGCCAAGTATTGGGTTCAATTTAGACCTAGGCATCTAGTTAAGGTGTGGTTTGCAAGTCTTTTTAGCTTGACTGCAACTGCAGCATTACTGAATGTGAACTTATAGCAAGAGTGCTCAAAAAAGTATGTGGGTGATACCAGTAGGTTGATCTATCTCTGGCAGCAACTAATATCGTGTATCCCACTCATTTCCCAAACATTCATACTTCAGTAAACTCCACAGAATGCATGAAGTGGACTGCACTGGCTGTGTTTCCTACTCTGCAGGAAAGAAGAGTTTCGTTTTCCTAACTGCAGCAGACTCCTATTATGAAATGATTGAAGGATACAGATTATCCACTCAGACAGGAAATGATATCATGTTTGTTTAACTAATCCAGTACTGGACAGAGATATAAGGAACTGATTGTGTAGATTAGCATAAATCTATTCTCCACAAGTGCTGTAATGATTTTGTGTGGTTAGCCATCCGATGGCTTTGGCGTAACAGATTGTGCTCTATGCAGTGCTGTTATGACATCATTATCTGAGTCTTTCTTTGCCATGAAACTACACAACCTCCTCAGCTAGTGCAGCTTCATGTGCCCTGCTGCAAATCTAATCATGGGCTAAGGGAATTTGGTAAAGACACTAGAATGAAAATAAGGCTGTGATGAAGAATGTAAAATAGACAGCTCTATAGAGAGAGGGGACTGGGTGTATGTGTGAGTGCATGTGTCCATGTAGCTACATATAAATTTTCCGCAAATGTGCATATCCCAATCAATGTATGCTGTGTGCGTTTGGTTGTGTACATGTGCGTGTGTGTCTGTCTGTGTGTTTAAAAAAACAGGATTGAACCATGTGCAGTGGGAGTTCTCAGTTCTGCTGCAAGATGAGATTCTCCAGCTCATCAGCTGAGCGAAGCAGGAAGGCTGCGGACTCACGGTAGCCTGCAATGAGTTGCCGGACGGCGGTCACTTCAGGTGGACTGAGCTGGGCCGATGCTCCGCCGCCACCACTACCTTGACCATGGCTGTTAGAGGTGGAGGACGAGGAGGAGCTGGAGCCCAATGATTTCATGCTGAGATCAGTGGGGCCTGAGAGAAGGCAGAATGAAAGGTAACTACATGCCTTTCAGGTAAAAGAAGGAACTATTCACTCAAACCTACTTCATTTAAAAAGTCACTAACCATTGCTCTGAGTCGTCCCACTGTTCTGCAGGCTGTTGCCTAGGGTCCCATAACCACGGAAACTGTAATTAAGCCCACCATTGGTATACAGCTGGTCCTGGGAGTAGGCTGAGGCAGCCAATGTGAAGCCTGAGTGGGCCAGGGTGGCTGGATCCCTGGAGTTGGGCTTATCTGCAGTGATCGACTCATCCTACAGAGGGCAGCAGAGAGTGTGTGGTGAGGGAGAGTTTACAGAAAGCTCACTGTGATGCAGGCAAATAATAAAAATAATAACTAAAGGATTTTGTACTGAAATCTGAGCCCAAAACTTCTGTCTAGTACTATTAAAGTGGCATATTTCAAGCTTTTTTGTTTTACTGTAATCAGTGTGGCTTATAGCTCATGAAAATCAGAAACCCAGAATCTCAAATCTCAGAATTTAAAAATTAAAAAAATTTATTTGCAATTTGAGTAAATTACTGTATCAACAGTATAAACATTAAAACAAAGAAAGGCTTGAAATATGTCAGCTTTTTGAGTGAAATTATGAACACAAATTAACTTTTCACAATATTATAATGTGTGTACTCATAGAGAATGTTGGTGATGGGTGATATTTACTATTATTTAATATTAATTAAATAGTCGTCAGGAATGGCAAATATGAGAAAGATGAATTTTGTCTGGTTTTGCTTATGGAGTAAGAAGGACGAACTGTCAGATTCATTTGAGTATTTTTGCCTGTTCCTCTCAAGTTTTTGTCCTCTTGACTTTCACTTTTTCACTCTTTGACACACACACGCGCATATACACACACACGCGTGCGCATACACACACTCTTACATGGGTCTGGTAGATGTCGAGGCGCATCCTCTTGGCAGCATTGCGTGTCTCGCTCTCACAGGCAGCTGCCAGGATGTTTTCAGCCATGGCGGAGGTGAGGTGGGGGGGCGTGGGCCGTGTCTGTGGGGAGGAAGACAGAAAACAATAGAAATGTCAGCACACCAAGGATGAAGTCTTATTCGACAGCAGCTTCTGATTGGCTGGACACTTCAGCACACTGCAGGAATGCACTTTAACTAGCTTTCTCAAAAGTAAAGAAAAAATTCTAAAGATGTTCCTTCAGTATTGTGTGTACTGGTAAAAGTGAGTTCCTGACTATTGTTATTTTTTGTTTGAAACAGCACAAATGCATCTGCTTTTAGTTCTCGAAGACATTTACATTCAATCATTTCACAAAAGCTTTCACTCAGCTTTACATTTTATAAAAGAGATTTTTATATTACATTTATACACACAGACACACTCTTTTTATTTTGTAGCAGTATATATGCTCCATGGGAATGAAATCCATGGCCTTGGTGTTGCAGTTGAGCTACAGGAACACAGAAAAAAACCTGAGCAAGGTAAGCTGCCGCAAGCAGATGTGTATTTCAGCTGGCACAGATTTCTAAGCATGTGTGCACAATTTTCATGAACATCTCATGAATAGCAGGATTTTTAGACCTGAAAATGACAAGATCCCTTCCAGCTTTGCAGGAAAGAATGAAGCACTGTTCTCTGCTGAACAGATCATATTGAAATAAATGTGCAAAAGTCATGGTGTCATTGTTTATCTTAATATGCCATCTTAATATGCCTCAGTTTTCATTTTAAGGTCGTGTGTCTGTGTACATCATTGTGTGTGAATTGTAGGGTATCTATGATACTAGATTCTAGATTCAAAATGTTTCATGTAATTTAATATACAGACAAAAGCTTTGGGGTACTGGCTCATACATTGTTTATTCTGAAATCAAGGGTAATAAGAAGAGTTTATCTTGCTGATGGTAACTGTCTCTACTGTCCAGAAAAGCAGCACTTGTGAGAAAATACATTTTGATGCAATACTAATTACGTTGCATTCAGCAACTACAGTGCTAGTGTGGTCAGGGTGTTTGATGATGTCCACTCCACCTCATCCCAAAATACTGGATAGAGCACCATTATTCCAGAAAACACTGCTCCATAGCTCAATGCTGTGCGAATTTACATCCCTTGAACCAATGCTTGGCATTAAGCATGATGCCAGTAGGTTCATGTTTATCTTCTCCAGAGAGACCTATTCTATTGGCAGTACTTCTCTACAGGGACTAAACAAGCTGTGTGTGCATTTGTATATCTGTGTCAGCAATGGGTGCAATGTGTTCATTAGAAGGGACGACCACAAACATTTTGACATACAGTGTGCTTGTATTTGTAAGTAGAAACATTTCATACTAATTTGAAAAGTTAATGTATTAAGTATGTCTTTCTTTACAGAAACAGATTTGCAGTAAAGATGCTTTACATTTTCATTATACGTTGTCTTGTTGTTATGAAATGTCATTACTTAACTAACTTCATAATTACAGTATGTGAAGTATAGCAAGACGACAATATTATCTCTAGATTTAAGGTTTAAAGCTGATGTCCTTGAGGCCAATGCTGCAGAAAACATTTATCTAAAGATAGCATTCTAATCAAGGACTAATCTCAGATGAGAAAAATGGAACAAAACATTCATGGTAAAAAAAAAAAGAATATAGAAGAAGTACTGAAGTAGTCTTTTGTGTGTGTCTTTGTATTTCTCACATCAGTACAGTCAGAAGTATTCTCAGACATTAAGTAAAGTCAACGTTAGGTATGATGAACAACATTAAGCAAGTAATATTATGGGTCTGATCCTAGATTAGTGCTGGGCGATATGGCCAAAAATGTTATCACAATAAATTTTTCTATATTGATCAATCTCGATAAGGCCAAGTAAAAAAAAAGAGTTGGTGATCATCCCCGCCCGACCCTCTAAAAAGCACCCGACCATTTTTTTTTTTTTTTTTTTTTTTTACACAAAAAAACGCGCGCCAAACACCCTAGTCTGGCCTAGAATCATTCAAATTTCGCATGCTTCCAAAGACGTGATCCCAAATCAATTCTGCACATGTGCAGTACACT
>BRDA01011946.1:13124-23780 GCA_036984385.1 Crenuchus spilurus
AAAAAAAAAAAAAAAAAAACACCTCCCCCCCGACCCAACATTTTGGTGAAAAAGGATGATCATCAATTTTTTTTTTTTTACTTGGCCTAATTATCACATTTTCTAACACTGTCATAGTTTTAAACAACATCTTTCTAAAAACATCAAACTAAATACATGAAATGTTACTATTTAAAATATTAAAATGTTTGTAGGACAAATGCTTTCTTTATGGCTTTAAACATGGCCAGTTATTTTAGTTAAATGTTTTATTTATTGTGTATTATTTTATGTTTACACAGTAGTAGATTTAAATGGGACACTGTTACATTTAAGCTGTGTGTGTGTGTGTGTGTCTGGATAATACTGCTTGACGTTAGTGTTTAGGTACTTTTTTTGTTTTGTTATGGAAAGAGGGAAGAGCTGCAGGGTGTTCCGACTGTATTGTGGAAAAAGATTCATACGAATCTTTTTTTCTGGAAGAAGATTCATATGAACAAAAAAAAAAAAAAAGATAAAATGTACGTCTGTTATTTTGTTTTTCCTTGTTTTCTGAGACATTAAAAGGTTAAAAACGAACACGTGGATTCGTGGGTTCTCATCTAGAACACGCGTTGGTTACACGGCTCATTTACTTTATCAAGAAAATCTCCCCTATTCAATGTTTATCGCCAGAACATGATATTGTAGCGTCCAAAGGATGGACGAGAAAGACGTTTAGTTGTCGCTTTGTTGTTGAAACTTACAATGATTGTTATCGGCCGTAGCCACTCCAAAATAACAACAGGCTAGAGACTCAAGCTAACATGCTAATTGCTAGCATGCGGGTTGACACACACACACACACACACAGCGAGACCCCATCCTTCTCCTTCTCACACAAAGATGAGCACACAGCAACTTTGTGCATTTTGGCGGCGCTGGTGAGGAGGAGCTAACAAGCAGCAGTATTAGACTTCTGAACTGACTGTGAAGCTGCTTAGATGGGAAATGGAAACGAATGTTAATGCTTATCAAATTTTATTGTCATCAAGGGAAAAATTATCATCATCGTCATCGAGGGAAAAATTATTGTGAAAAAAATCGATATTGTTTTATCGCCCAGCACTATCCTAGATCACTTTGAGAAGCTTGAAAAACATCATCATAGTGTGATCACTTGTGTAATCTGCATGTATTTGAGTCTAATGTTTCTAAGCATCTGTACCTCAAAGCCTCCCTTTTTCATGCGTCTGCAGGATTTGAGGTAGGTGCGAATGCGTTTGCGAGCGCGTTCCTGGAATTCAGGAAACTGGCGGCTGCAGGACTCAATTATGGCCTGAATCTTCTCTTTGGGCTGTTTGGAGATGGGCACCATCCGGTCCAGATTCTCATCCACAAACAACCGCACAAACATCTGAGGATGAGATTGGAGGAAATTAATGTAAATTTGTGCACATTAGAGTAAATGTGGGAGACAGAGAGACAACGGACAGAAGGGCCTAAAGGAAAGTGAGAGGATGTGGCTAAAGCGGAGTGAAAACTAGAAAAATATGGAGCATCTTGTAAACCTCACGTTCTTCACAAACACCTGAAAAGAGGACAAAATTATATTAAAGAAAGAAAAGATGTCAATGAAAGAAAAGAGGTGAAAGATGTAGGGAGCAGAACTGTGAAGGATAAAATATAAAAAAGTGAGCAAAAGTGAGAAAATGCAAAAATAAACAAATTACAGAGGGACAGAGAGAAACAGGCAGAGATACAATGTCATAAAATGAGTACATTCAAATAAATTGAATATGGTCTTACATTGAAAGCTTTGAGTCTCTCAGGGTCCAGGCCTTCTGCATCATTTATCTTGTCACTGTCATCATGATCGTCATGATCATCATCATCATCATCCATAGCCTGAGCACGTGATGTGTTCAGGTCCTCTGTGCACATGCTCAGTTCAGTCTTCACTGAGTCGTAGCTTCCTGAGCTATACTGAGGAGACTGAACACACACACACACATATTTAGAAAGTGCGCCCAGGACTCAAACCCCATCCTTTAATTTGAAGTCTTTGACCTCACAACATCCATCAATTATCTACCGCTTAATCCTAATCAGGGTCTCAGTGATCTCACAATTCAACTATGATTTTAAGAAAACAATTACATGCATCAATAAATCTCAAATTTTGCAACTGTATTATTTTGGTACAAGTGAGATACATGTATTAATATACATTAAAAATTATGTTTTCAGGAATATCCCCAGGCTTACCACCCTCAGATATTTTAACACCCAGCTCCATAAACGGATCACACTTTATACTTCATTTTATGTCCCTCACCTTGCTGTTGTACTCTGTTTTTATAACATATTTTCTACTTGGATCTGCAGGGTATGGTCCAAGAGGAGGCGTAACCCCTGGCAACAGTCTATCACTCATGTTGACAGGTTGCTGGCCTTCTTCTGAAGAAGAGGAGGATGATGTGGTGCTGAAGTCCAGTGGTGCTGCTGCTCCATTACCATTCACCTCTCCGTACGGGACCACTCCTTCTGACACCGGAACACCACCTGATACCACGGCGGCACCTCCGGGTGGAGTCAGGGCAGGGAGACCGTTAGCAGTACTGCCATTCTCAGAGGAAGAGTCATCTAAATGGCAAGAAAGAAAGAAAGAAAGGTAAAAACTTTTAGAAGTTGCAGGTATAAGAGTAAGTGTTCTTATTTTTATAATTATTTTTTATTTATTACTTCCGGTTTATAGCTCATTAAAAAAAGAGTGAAAATTTGACTGAAAACGTAGAATCTTCATTTTCAATTGATATCACATTTATGCTGGCAATTAGAAATTTTTCATACTTCTTTATATATCTGTATGTATATAATATATATTATAGGACACTGGAATTAATTTTACTCTTATTTTAGATACTTTTGTTGTCTTGTACTGTGCATGCTGCTGTTATAGTATTTCCCACCAGTGATAATTATTTTATTTTAATAATTTAATGTCAGTTTTATGATTTAAAGTCTTTTTCTTGAAAGCTTAAAAATATTTTACCATGTTTTTATCAATGCTTGATATCAAAATAAATTAAACAAAGTCCTAATGTAATGAATTGTGCAATTATATTTACATAACAGATCTAAGCTTAAAAGTATTAAATTGCTTTGTCTTTTTGAAGTATTCACTGTTACTGTAAGTCTTTATGACTCTTAAAATAGGAAAAATGTTTACCAAAGACAGGATATTCACTCTTGGAAGTTGTGGCTTGTATAATTAATACAATATAGGCTAATAATAAATTCAGTAGCTCTTCAATGACAAGTCCCTTCCTTTGTCCACCACGTGCACACTTAAACACATGCCTAGACCTGTGCTGCGAGACCATGTGTGCATCTTTGCTTTTGTGTGTATGAAGAGGGGGTAGTGGTGGTGTACAATGCTCCACTTTAGCAGTCTATGTCAATGTGTGAGTACAAGAGAGCGACATTGGGGTCAACCATCAAACCATGGGGGTTGGGGAAGAGGACGAGAGGAAGAGAGGGAGGGAGGGAGGGAGAGTGGAAGAGAGAAAGACAGGGAGAAAAGAGCAGCATAGGGAATGGGGGAAGGATGAGGTGAACAAGGGAGGATGCGGAGGAGAGAAAGTGACCCACGTTCACCAGAAGAAGAGATAAAGCACAGACGCTTGGAGCTTTTTTGTATGAAGTACACTCATAAAGACT
Organism: Crenuchus spilurus; assembly: GCA_036984385.1. Classification (NCBI taxonomy): domain Eukaryota; kingdom Metazoa; phylum Chordata; class Actinopteri; order Characiformes; family Crenuchidae; genus Crenuchus; species Crenuchus spilurus. The sequence goes on from BRDA01011946.1 coordinate 16,806, forward strand.
ATATAATACAAAATCACTGCACACTGGATGTCCTTTAATTCTCTTTTATGTAAACATGTGAGATGTAACACTTCTTCTGTGGTCCAGCACTAAGATTTCTGTGGTTTTGATGGAACACAAGGGCTATGCACTAAAAGCATCTCATTCCCCCATTCCCAAAAAGCCCCCTGGCTAGAAGCTTTCTCCTCTCCCTCTCTCTGAAAGGAGGCTTCCGCAAATCAACACTCGCTCCCTCAAACCAACATCAGCTCCCTCAGGAGAGAGAGACAAATCAGTCCTCTACCAGAACATCACAGCCCCTCCTTTTCTACACATACTAAAGAGGCCTTTGCTAGCAAAAGAGAAGCAGCAGGCCATAGCTGACACACACACAAGCACATACACACACTCGTGTGGGGAGGGGTGTAGGAGGAGGGCTACAGGGCATGGGAGATTAGAGGAGGAGATATGTGAAGTAAAATGGATGGAAATGGGGCATTGGGTAAACATCTTTTCAGAAATTACTAAATGTTTCTGGTGTAACTGAAGAATGAGAATGCTCCATCAGGGCCTGGCATGAATATGGGCAAACAAAGAGTTAGAAAATAGGACCAAGGGGTGGGTCTACAGCATCACACAGCACCAGCACCACAGCATCCATATCCCAAATACGCAGGACTGTTGTGAGGCTGGCACTCCTTCATGAGTTTGCAGTTTACACCACCAAGTTGGACTTTTGAAGGCCACATACAAAAACAGAGTATTGTAGAAAAAGTTAATTGTAATTAAAAGCTAAAATGTTCATTACACATAGTGTCACTTCAAGCCCTTTTTTGTTATGTATGTCAGTATGGCTTATAGCTCATAAAAATCAGAAATCCAGAATCTCAAATTATTAGAATATTTTATTTGGCATTTTAGTAAATTACTATTAAAAAAGTATCAACATTAAAACTAAAACACCTTGAAATCTGTCACTTTATATATAAAGAATAAATAATAATGACAGTTCACCCTTTTCAATTATTATATTATGAACACAAATTAACTTTTTCAAAAATATTCTAATCGCGAGTTGCCATCAACAGCCGGGGCCCAAGAGAGCAAAAATTGCCAGTGGTCTCTCTGAATGGGTAGACGGCGCTCTCTCTCTCTCTATCACTCACACATTGCAAAGTCTGCTGGCTCAGGCGTCTACTGATTGGTCCATTCAGAGCTGGGAACCCTGTGCTTTCCTTGCTGGCTCCCCAGTGACAGCGGTGGCCGTATCACATGCAATAGACGAGGCGTGTGCTTGTCTTCACCCTCCTAGGGTGCAAAGTGCAAAGTGATGGGGAGAGCCCCTAGTGGATGGGATGGGTTAATTGGCTACTACTACATTAGGAAGGTGATAAAAATGGGGGGAAAAAAAATAAAATAAAATAAAAAAAATTACATTATATATTTTTTATATGATGCACTAGTAAATGAAGGCTAGAAACCACACTGGCCCATATTTATGAAACCTCCTGGAGAACCAGTGTTGTTCTGGGATTGGCCAAAGCCTTTGTCAACCCTTAACATAACTATAAGAGCAGACTGTGACTTGATCTTAGATCATTGTCTGTACATTGAGATGCTTTGTAAATATGGCCCAATCACGTAAACATTACATAAGACTTCAATTTACTTCTATTGTGTATGCATATGAAAGCTCAAAATGTTAGGACAGACTATGCATACATTTTCATCCAAATACAAGATAATGTAGAAAGTTGTCTCCATCATGTCTAATTTCAGTGAGATACAGCAGCAGAGTCCAACCTGTTAACATTTCACTTTAAACCAGAAACTCAACATTATGTAGTAGCAAAATAGTTTTTAGGCAAACTGAGTCGCTACTATTACTCATTTGGTCAGTCTGTCAGTGGCCTGTAAAGCTTCTCCAATCTGGACACAGTGTGGGCAGTACATGGATAGGTCCATTCCCTAATATTCTAAAAAATGTCACTTATAAAGTAGCAGAGTTTTCATGTAAAACTGGCTGAAGCACAGTAATTTTATGTGGACAATCTTTAAGACAGTTTCTTGTTAGGATGCCAAGGCCAACACAACGCTTCCAGACATATATAGTACATAGGGCTGACCTAATGACCTGGCACTGACCCCTGACCACTGCTCCTAACACTCATCCCTCTTTAAGATAATTCCCCTTGGAGCCTGTAGTGCTCTCTGTCAAGGGCAAGTCATCCCAAGAATTGTGTGCTACTCTTCCTCCACTTTTCCCATCCCTTTGAGGGGTGTGTGAGTGTGTGTGTGGCCCAGTGATTCTCTCCAACCCCCTCTGAGTGAGATTACACAGGATTAGCCCACAAAAGAAGCGGCGCAAGCTGCTCCTGCTCTCTCTGGCCTGGCTCTTGTTGACCCACCAGGCCCTCTTCTGCCTCAGCAGCCATTTTAGAAATCCCCTCCCCTTTGCCATGATCAGGCCAAGCACAGGATAGATGGAAGCAAGAAGAGAAAAAGTGTGTGTGTGTGTGTGTGAATGAGAGAGAGAGAGGAGTGTGTACTGTATGTGTAATGCTGAATTAGGGACCGGCTCAAAGCTACTGACATTTGTGTGTCAGATGAGATTTCAATTAACGCTATCAATGTCAGTTTTATTACTTGTATAATCTACTGAGTATTTTAATGATAAATCATTTAATCTGATTTAATCTGAAGGCCAATTAGTTTTAAGTGGGCAATAAAAAAATATTACTGCATCTCCAAAAATCTGAATATTGTGAGTTAAGTGACATATTTCTATATTTTTTTTGTTTTATTGCTGATACTGTTTGAATAGTAATTTACTCAAACTCTAAATTAAATATTCTAACAATTTGAGATTGTTAGAATTGGATTGACACGATATTGATTTTTTTCATGATAAGTTTTCACTCAATGACGATAAGCCGGGACGATAGAATTCGATAAGCATTAATGTTTGTTTCCATTTCACGTCTAAGCAGCTTGACAGTGAGTTCAGACGTATAATACTGCTGCTTGTTAGTTCATGACCTGCCTGGGTAGTGAACCGGTGACATTCTGGTCACAAGACCAGATCCCTAATGGCAAATTGGGAGATGCTTTGACCAATGAGAGTGAATAAATTAGTGAGTGAATGAATGAAACTATTGGAATTTAGGTCAGTGGATCCTTCAGAAAGTCAAGGTATGTAAAACTGTGAATGTTTATGAGTATTTGCATGTATATGTGTGTAAAACATTCTCAGCTAGCTGCCTCAGTTATACTAGACACACTTCAAAACTTTAAGCAGCAAGCCACAGTACTATCCGGTGACAGCCTAAGTGCTGCAGTAAGAAGCTCTAGAAAGCCTTCGAAATTCCCTTTAATGGGGCCAGATAACTCCAGCACTCATTTAAAAGGCACCCATCCAGAATGTAATGGACAAGTGAGAGAGTAAAGCACTGAGAATAGGATGTAATGGATTATAAAACATCCCATCAAACACAACAAACTTACCTGACTTTTAACAATCTTAGCTCTCATTCTTCTAAAATCGCAACACACCTTATAAAACCTTGCATATTCAAAAACACTTAATTTGTTACTTCTGACCAACCGTTGACCTCTGAACAAGATGGAGCTAAACAGCTGAGAGCAAAACATCATGAGAAAGTAGGAAAGCAAGTTAAAATTAAAACACCACTGAACACAGAAGGCTACAGCAAAGATACAGCAGTTTCATTAATGTGCCTCCTTTTAAAATACTTACACTAAAGCAAGATCTGATGAAATGAATGCGAAGCGCTAATTAGGATTTGAGAAAAAGCAGTAAAATAACAAAGCAACACTGCCGTTTTTACCTGTGAGCAACTTTTACTGACTGCTCTAATTAAGCCTATATTTATAAACCAACAAACTTTGAGAGGCAGTTGAACCTTTTTCCACATCTTCTATAAGCTTATGCAAATTGTATCCACCACTGTATATTTCTGGCTATTTTTTCCTAAAAGATACTGACTGGGATTCACTTGGCGAAACAGATGTAAGTTTGCTCTTTGTACTCTAGTACAACCCCAGTAGTCTTAATAATATTAATAATACAGCTGTGGGTGTAGATCCCTTCATCTCAATGTGATTCAATATAGATTCTTCTAGCCAACAATGTGATGAAGTTGAGCAGCCCAAGCAAAATAATCATTACAGTTTTGATTTTCTGATTATTTTCACAAAATTGAGTTTAACTATATTAAATATGTATAAGTAAGTGTTAAGTCTTGTTGTTTGAAGTTACGGCGGAGGGGAAACAGTCGTTCTTCTAAGAATATGGATAACAAAAATTCTCTCATTCCTCCTCTAAAAACTGCCCTGAAAGCACCATCTTCAGACTATTATTTGAATTAAGCACTTATACTAGAGTTGTGCGATATGGAAAAAAAATTTATTACAATTAATTTTTATATATTGATCAATTTAAATAATTATAACAATATTAAATTTTCTAACACTGTCATAGTTTTTAAACAACATCTTTCAAAAACATCAAACTAAATACATGAAATGTATTTAAAATATTAAATTGTTTATTGCCAGAACATAATATTGTAGCATTAAAAGGATGGATGAGAAAGACGTTTACAGTTATCGCTTTACTGTTGAAACTTACAATGATTGCTGTTGGCTGCAGCCACTCCAAAATAACAACAGGCTAGAAAGCCAAGCTAATAGGCTAAACACACATTCATACAGCGAGCCCCCCTTCTTCTCACTCACTCACTCACACACTCACACCGGCCTAGCGCTCTCTCGCCCGCCCCCCCGTACGCTCTCCCCCAATCACACACTTGTTTTATACCTTAAACACAACAGTGTATTTTGGCAGTGGTGGTGAGGAGGAGCTAACAAGCAGCAGCACTTCAGGACTCACTGTCAAGCTTCTTAGACGTGAAATGGAAACAAACGTTAATGCTTATCAAATTATATTGTACTGGCTTATCATTGTCATCGAGGGAAAAATTGTCGTGAAACAAATCGATATTGTTTTTATCGCCAAGCACTTATACTGTCTTACTGTAAGTAACTCCGGTCATACGCATACCACATCTCAATTTTACTCATATGGAGACACAGAGTGTTACAAAAACAAGGCCACCACACAAAACAAGCCTTTTAAAAACTGTTCCAGCTGTTTGTTTGTTTTTTAAGCAGGCCTGCAGCCTAAGATTAGCAAGGAAGTGTCAGAGGGACAGCGCTGTCTAACCTTCTTCTTCTTTGATGCTGGGCTGTGGGGGGGTGGGCTTTCTCTCTGGCCGCTGCTCGGGGGTGCCACTGGGCACTGGAGTGCGCTCAGTAGAAACCCAGGCTGGCTCAGCCATGTCCAGATCCTCACTGCTCACCGAACTCTCATCCTGTAAGAGAGAAAGAGAGATAAGACAGGAAAAGAGAACAGGAGAAAATGAAAGAGAAAAGAAGGAAGAAAACAAAAAAGTACTTAGAAAATATACATATAATGCATCAACAAGACTCATTCCAAAAGAGAAGAACATCTTCAGTACTCACTACAACAGCTCAGTGTGAACATTTATATAAATTTTCTCTTACTCTAAATGTAGTCAGTCAGTCAAGATATGGTTGAAGTCCAAAATTTGCTTCTTTAGTTTTGCACTGGAGGTCTGAGCCCAACAAGCAGTGGAAACAAAGCAACCAATAAGCATCATGCAAAGGACTATTGGTCCCCAAAACAAGCAAGTACATATGGCCAAAAATGGTCTGTTATTTGTGATGTGATGTACTTATATTCACTTTTAATCAAGAACAGTATGTATCATGTATGTGATCATGGATGTATAAAGCTTGCATGCTTAACTCTAAATACGACTTATAAGCTTCCATTACATGTTAGCTACATTACCTACTCTGATGTAAAACATCTTGGCTCAACATCTGCACGTAGGATAAGGTGTAAATTGTGTTTTGCCAAGCAATTGCTTTAATCAATTCAATGTTACTGATTTGACATTACAACTTTCTCTCTCCTGCTTCATGACTGAACATCCAGTGAACAAAGAAAACGGTCACACATCACTCACTACATTTCCTCTTTCCCACATGTTTATTTTGGTCTAGTCAAAAATATCACACAAGACTTATTCTTTTCAGAAGATGTCAAAGGGAAATGGAAAAACAATCAGGGGGTCCCTTTATTATTTTTTCATTCCAAAGTCAGAAGTGATCCATTCACATAGTTGGGCCACTTAGCCAGTGGTGAATTCCTTCCTAAGGAAGCGCTTCCCACTCGCACCAAACTGGGAATGGGGATGGATGGAGGACGGCTCCATGTTAAATAATGAGTGACTCGGAGCGGTGCTATTTTTAACTCTGCTGGAGCCGGAACCCCAAAGATGCTCACTGTAGCGTGACACAAAGAGGAGTGGACGGGGAGGAGGGCCTGTGCAGGACCGAGGAGAGGAGGGCTAGTTTGAGAAAAACATATGCTTGTGCAGCGTATAGCTTATTGCATGTATGCACACATACAACCTCATACAGTACTTAATAAAGCAGTGTTCCCCAATCCTGGTCCTTGAGTAGGCTAACTCTGCTCTACATACAGGCTGAATATAACATTATTATCATATATTAGATCACAATAAGCTTTTTAAGCCTATTTTATGTAAAGAACTGATAAAGAGATTTAGATCTGGTAAGAATGCATAAGAGAGGCTCTCTAAAAGAATCTAGGAGTCAATATTGGTCCCATTTAACTACAAACCGAATTCCAAAAAAGTTGGGAAATTAAACAAATTGTGAATAAAATCTGAATGCAACGATGTGGAGATGGCAAATGTCAATATTTTATTCATAATAGAATATAGATGACAGATCAAAAGTTTAATCTGAGTAAATGTAACATTTTAAAGAGAAATATGTTTATTCAAAATTTCACAGTGTCAACAAATCCCAAAAAAGTTGGGACAAGTAGCAATAAGTGGCTGGAAAAAGGAAATTGAGCAT
>BRDA01011946.1:23880-34683 GCA_036984385.1 Crenuchus spilurus
ATTAGATGTTGGCACCTCCACATCATTGCATTCAGTTTTTATTCACAATTTGTTTAGTGTCCCAACTTTTTTGGAATCCGGTTTGTACTTCAGTCACAAGTTATCATTATAACATGTATTTTTTTTATTTAATATTTTAAATGGTAGTACTTCCATAGTTACAAGTTCTACCCAATTTACATTTCATTTAGGAAAAAAAAAAATTATATATATATATATATATATACGTTTTGATGTAATAAGGCAACATTAACTTTATCCAAATCATAAGAAAGACTTTTGACTGATTTTTTTTGAGAAACATATCATATAAAACAGAGGGCTACCACAATTACACAATTTGAAAAATTACTGATTAAACGTTCATGGAATTAATTGGCAGTAATTATCAGCTGGTAATGTAAATGATGTACAGTATTATGCAAAAAAAAAACAACTTATCTAGGCACTCTATAATATTGTAGTAAATTTAAATTAAAACATATAACATATATAAAAACAGCAGAATATAACAAGGGTTTTCAGTAAATGTATTAATATATCTATATGTTGTTTAGAACACAGGTTTGATTCTTGGGTTTGTTCCCCAGCAGCACACCATATTTATTTTAATGAAGTATTGATTAGGTGAATTAGCTACCAGATTCTGGGCTTCCTTGAGGAGAGCACAGGAAACAGATAACACATCTGTTACAGATAACACTGGCACACATGGGGTCCCAAGTGGGGGACTTGGAGGGTGGACCTATTAATGGGAGGGTGTTATTGTATGTAATGGCAGAAACATTACTAAAGTAACGCTAATCATTTAAAGATAAATATATGCATTGTGAGTCCAGATATTGTGGACAAGGTTTAGGAAAAAGACGAATACTAGTATTTTGCAAATCTAGTTTCTGAATGTAATATTTTTTTAATTTTTATAACAGTATATGGACACTATATAAATGGGAATCCTTGATTACTAATATAAAGTGATAACACTAAATATAAATGAAATTACATCATGCTTTGTTATTGCTGACAACACCTTCTAAAGACTATAGATTAACTGTATAAGCTGAATTAGCTTTTAGTTTCACTACATTATATATTTAGGGCACTCTGTATATAGCATTGTGATTAGCTGATAACACAAATTAAAGATTTCAAACTAATATCTTATACATTTGAAACGTTTAGAAGCAAAACAGCAGGAAATCGGCAAGGTCTGTGTGTAGAATAAATATGCTGTGATATTGTATTCTGTGCCTTTTTCTGTGCAAGTGTTCTTCCTTCATCTTTCTTTCTCTGACACACACACATGCGCACATAGTAACTTATTGATTTAATGCAGATTGCAGGCGTTGTTGTTTCAAAGGCACTAGTGTACATTGTGCTCTCTTGGTAGTGCACAAATATATACAATCAGGTTTTAAAAGCAGAGAGTTTTACACAGTATTTCATCAAGAGATAAAGCTGTCACAATGAATTAGAAATGCCTGATCACAATCATTTTAGATTACCACAATTCTTTTTCACAGTTAATATCTTTCACTTTTTATTTGGTAGCTGAAAGAATGAGTATTATCATATGTTATGTTGAAGCAAATCAATGTAAAATAAAAACGTGATGTGATAAAAAACAAACATTTGAACTGTTGGTGTTATTAAAGCTTTAGAGGATAGTGGTCAATAATGTTTGTTTATTTGAGCCTGATCTATGTTTGTGGTCAGTTTGAAGCTACTGAGTATTGAAACACAGAAATCAGGAGAGCTGGTCAGTTAATTTGGCCACTTTAGGCTTGTACATTAAAAGTTGCACAAACTAGACAAAGGACTATTAAATAGTTAATTGCTAATTTTATACAACAATTAATCACAGCACTAATGAGAATGTCCAATGAGGCTATAAATCAGGATTACTAAATCTCCACAAATAGTTGTTAGTCTTTAAAAAGTGTTTAAAATATTTTTTTATTTTGAGAAACTGATTTTGAGAAAGGTGAAATCTGTTGTAACATCAGCAAAATCATGTACACCATTATATGCTTTACTTAGTGTATTTACAGTGAATTCTATTTAGTGACTAGGCATAGGGGTGTATGACTGATTCTATCTGTGTTGCTACTGTGAAATGACTCCACATCATTAAGAGTAGCGAAGACAGTGACATCATAACATTTTACGTGTTTGGCAGGAAATTAGCACTATCGTGATTGACGTATTTGATGTGAATGTAGCATTAAGAACAGACACTATTATTAGAACAGCACTGCTGATAGCTGGAACCAAACCTGGAATGGTTCTGTGCATGTAAAGTGGCAATGACCAATGTAGTGTTGCATGGTCTCAGACTTTCACACAGCTCTCGTTTTCTCTCCAGGGGAAGCATATGAACTTTAATGTTCATCATTGGCTAGTTTAGGCCAAAGTCTTGCCTTGGCTATGATGGCAGGAAGGTAAGCACATGGGCTCTTGTTTGTTGTTGACCTGATCTGGACCAAGTTTAGTCTTTAACCCCTCTACCAGTGGCTATTGGGGTGTTGGTCCTGCCATGACTTGGCCTGGCTTGAAATCTCAAACAACTCTTACCAGCTGTGAGACTTATTAGAATATGCAAAAGTACTGTTTTGTTTGAGCTCCTGGCTGCCAACTATCACCATTATTTTTGCTTTGCTCTGAGTTTCATTGTTTGAGTTTTGTTCTCTCCATCTACTCGTGTTTTGGACTTGTTTTGGGATTTCTTTTGTCTGCCTGCTGCTTTTTTCCACCATTGCCTGTGTTATGGATTCTGTTTATTGTCAAGTCTTGAATAAAGTTTCTCTACACATACAGCCTGCCTTAACCCATCCCTTGTTACAAGTACAGAGAACACTCAAACACAGCTTAAACACTACTCACAAAACTACGGCTCTGTAAAACAATTTTGCTATTGTTTGCTCAAAACAATAACAAACTGCTGTTTGTAACACTGCAACTTTTGCTATTTGATTAAATGAGATTGAATACATTTCTGTTTAATTACATTTATAATAGAAAAAAACAAGCCTGATAAAACTGTTATCAAACCTCTTCCTGCTCGTAGTCCAGCTAAGAGACAAAAAAGGTACTTGGGTAAGGTTACAGCACTGGCAAAAGTGTGAACCACCTGTTCTGCATCTATCAGGTGAAACAAATAGCAAAGCTGAACAATGTTGCAAAGATGAAAAATAAATTAACATAATATCAATTTCCATTTTGAGTTTACACATTTACATTAAACCATGCTCTTTTTAAAATGAGAATTTTGTGAAAAAGTTAACTGATCATAATGTAATTAAAAAAGTAAACTCAGAGTAAATTTGTTTCACTGTTCATCAGGCTAGCTTATCACTCATGAACATCAGAAATCCAGAATATCAATTTATTAGAATATTTTATTTCAGTTTCAACATTAAAACAACAAAAAGGCTTGATTATAGCCACTTTATGTGTAATGAATATAAAATATATGACAGATGAAATATTACATAAGAAAGCACTGGTGGACTCAGGGGGGCGACTGCACCCCCTTTTGCACCTATTGTCGAAAAAACGTCACCTAAGTTCCCTCTAGAATGGCACAAAGTGCCCTGTTAGCTGCCCTTCACATGGAAAAAAAATATTGAGTGACCCTTTTTTGCAATAAATTATGATGGTGTGCCCCCTAGAACAAGAAAGATAATCTGTCTTAATGAGTCTCCTTATTTGGTTGCCTTTCCAATAGAAAAGGGCACATTAAATGTCCACTACTGCACACCTACTTGACAGTGTCCCAAAGTGAGCCCTTTTCAGTAGAGAAAAGGTGATGAAGTGCTGTACAGGGTTCTCCTACAATTGTACATGATGAAGTGCCCAGCTAAGTGACCTCTCTAATTGATAAGTGACCCTCCACTGGGAAAAATGTGCCCTTTTTATTTTTTCACCTCTGCCCTTCAAACATCCTGAGTCCACCACTGTAAGAAAGTGTAAACTTGTGTAAACTGAAAAATTACAGCGGAAGAACTGAAATAACTTTTAGCACACATCTACTGCAGAAGGAACATACTAGCATATTTTTATAGTGCATGTCAAAAATTACCATGTTATGAAAAAGTTAATTTGCATTAATGCACAACTAAAACAGAGGAACTGGAAATTCTGCAGAAGGTCTCTCAGATCATCAAGTGCCTCTCTTTTAGTTGTTTCTCAAAGCAGGACAAAAACTTTTGGTGATGGTGCTTTTAGCCACTATGATCCAAAATGCAAGACCAGCCTCACAGTAGAGCTGATAATAGTGGAAATGTGTATTTACATCCCAATTAAAAACTTATGTAGTGTTTTATATGCATTTCATGGTTTTAGTTTTAATACTGTTCCTTTATATTACTTTATTGTTTACTTTTATTCCACAATGTTACATTTTATATTATGGATTTTAACTTTAATAAATTATCATTGTTTATATACCATAGTTCTTATTATTCATATAATCAGCTTTTATTAGTCATATTTTCTTGTGAATAACTTTGAATTTCAATGTGATTTGTATGAAAAGTGCTATATAAAGTTTGAAACGATTAATAATAATTTAACTCTAAAAGGTACAGTCTATATATACAGTTATACTATAGTATAGTTGATATTGCTCATAAAGAGACATATTATTCCTTTTTGTGTTTATATACTGTTAATACTGTTTGAATAGTAATTTACTCAAAATATTCAAATAATCTGAGATTATACATTTCTAATTTAGGCAAATGAACTAACAGTAAAACAAAAAGGTTAAATGTGTCATTTTACAGGTAAATAACGAGAGGTTACATTTTTTTATTAACACAAATTATTTTATGAACACAAATGAAATTCATTTGTGAAATTCATTTTGGAGATTAACTAGTCTATCAGATAATCTAGCTAGTTAACAAGTTTACATAAATGTCAACAAAAAAGGATGAAGGCTAACAGCTACGAAGTTCTTACAAAGGTCAAAGCAGAAATGATGCCTCTGTGTGTTTTGAGGTAAAGTGACGTAAGTCTTATAAGGTTTTGTAAGCTAACTGCTTTCTCTTCAGGTCCTGCTCTGAAAAACCCAAACATAACCCGGATGTTAAAGCGAGGTCAGCTCGGTCTGTCAGAGGTTAGCATTTATAGACAAGACGCTGACATAAAATATGGGTCCCGTTTCTCCAAAATTAATAACAGAAGGAATTAAAAGGTTCCTCACCTACCTTTGAAGCTTACGCCTCTAACATTTTCGCCTGAATTCCTGTTAAAAATGCGCTCAGAGGGTTTTTAAACCGGTGAGCTCTGCTTCTCACTCAACGGTCCGGCGGTTAGTTCTGCTCTGAGCGTGCGAGGCGCTGACAATGAGGGAGGAGGGGGGCGGAGCCTGGCGCTGATTGACAACATAGCCTCTCATCCGCTCCACTTGCTTTAACCTGTCCACGTGCGGACTACATTTAGAATGAATTAAGAAAAAATCATCTATACTTCTAATTGGTTTAAAGTAATGTCATATTGCTTTTTCCACATTAGTGGTCCCATTTGACCCTATTATTATTATTATTATTATTATTATTATTATTATTATGATGATGATGATTATTAGCTTATTTATATAGCATCTTTCATACGTACAGTAAAATGCATCTCAGAGTGTTTCAGTGTGAAACTGAATGACAATATGATTAGAAATGGAGGAATAATAATGCATACAAATACATAAAAAATATTTATTGACTGAAAACTAGGCTAAATAGATTGAAATTACCTTTATAAATGCTCACGTTTTGCTAAATAATAAAATAATAATTAGACATTAATAATAATATAAAGTATAATAATTTAGACTTGCACGCAGACAGCTCAGAGAATGTATAGAAGAATGTCTGTTATCTGACTGTATCCTGTACAACGCATGTTCTTTAGCACACTTAAAGTGGAAATGTGGACAGTACAACCAGTATAATTACAGGTAGAAGAATGATCTGAGCCAGAATGATCATAGAGAGGCAGAAGAATGATCTGAGAAAGGCAGAAGTACAACTTGAAAGAGGCAAAAGAATGATCTGAGGCAGAAGAATGATCTGAGAGAAACGAGAGAATGATCCAAGAGAGGCAGAAAAATGATCTGAGAGGCAGAAGAACTGCCTGAGAGAGGCAGAAGAATGATCTGATGCATAAAAATAACATAAGAGAGGCAGAATAATTATATGACAGAGGCAAAAAAAACTTGTAAGAGGCAGAAGAATAACCTGTGAGAGGCAGAAGAATGATCTGAGAGACACAAGAATGATCAGAGAGAGGCAGAAGAACGATCTGAGAAACAGATGAATAATCTGAGAGGCAGAAGAATAATCAGAGAGGCAGAAGGATGACATGAGAGAGGCAGAAGAATGACATGAGAGAGGAGGAATAATGACATGAGAGACATAGAATAATAATCTGAGAGGCAGAAGAATAACATAAGAGAGGCAGAAGAATGACCTGAGGGAGGCAGAATGATGTTAGGCAGAAAAATGACCTGAGAGAGGCAAAAAAATGACGTGAGAGAGGCAGAAGAATGATCTGAGAGGCAGAAGAATGATCTGAGAGGCAGAAGAATGACCTGAGAGAAGAAGAATAATGATGTGAGGCAGAAAAATGATCTGAGAGGCAGAAGAATGACCTGAGGGAGGCAGAAGTTTGATCTAGGGCAGAAGAATGATATGAGAGGGGCATAAACTGTTAAACTCCTGATCTCTGGTCAACATATTGAGTAAGTGAATACTGACCCCTAGTGTTAATATCATGTAATAGCATCTTAACCACTCAAACGCAACTAGAGCATAGGTAAATCATTGAATAGCTCATCTAGCCCAGTCCAGCACTGCAGCCTAAAACATAAAATTATTTACATCCACGAGATATAGTTCATTCATGGCAACTTATGTAGTTAGTATTAGAGTCAGACTGTAGCATCTCTGGGCTAGGCAGTCCAGTATTATAGGTCACCATGCACAACTTATAATAGCAAGGCTGCTTTTTGAAATGTCGTTTCATACAGACAGATATTTCTAAGCTGTACAGAGAGAGGTATTTGTAATGAAATGCTATTCTAGGCACCCAGGTACATACAGTTGCTGAGGCAACCAAAGCTATAGGAGTTTACCTTGACAACCACATACTGCACATTACAGCCCCCCTGTGCCATAATGTATGGGCTTTTACATTCAAAAGCATTTTACTTTGTAGGCTACGTCTATAGGTCTCCTTATGCCACCACATAAGAAGCAGATCTGTGTAATCAATGTAAACCTTCACACATATGATAAGTGCATAGTCACACGCTCACATTTGAAAACGTGATCACTTTTGTACAGCCAATAAAAATGAAGCACTCACATCATATCCCAAAAAGTCTTTAAACAGCTAAATGAGAGCTACACTATTAAAATAGACTCTGTTCAAATGAATTAAACTGCACTTTAGCTATAAATTGTGCACTAATGCATCTCTAAAAATTACATTATTGTGAAAAAGGTCATTTAAGTTAATTTAAATCAGTTAATTTAAAAAAAGGTAAAGTGAAGTATATTTTATATTTTCATTACACATAAAGTGACATATTCCAAACCTTAAAGGTTACTCAAACTAATAATCTACCCTGTTTCCCCAAAAATAAGACAGTGTCTTATATTAATTTTTGCTCCCAAAGATGCGGTAGGTCTTATTTTCAGGGGATGTCTTATTTTTCCATGAAGAAGAATTCACATTTATTGTTGAACAAAAGAAATATATACAGAGAAAGAAAAAATAATAAATGAATATTACAGAAAATATTTAGACGCAGTTAAAGTGCTTAATGCAACTGCTCTTAACATTTTACTGCATTCTAACACTTTATGAACATATCTGCTAAAAAAAGTAAATATGCTTATAATCCACCTCACTTTAGTGAATGTTTAAAGTCCTGAGCTCAAGTCCAAACGGTAAAGGGCTAATGCAGCCACTGTTAGCTTAGCCGCAGCGCTAACATCTTCAGAGGAACAGCCTTTATCACTTTAATGACTCTTACTGGTTGCTTCTCCTGACTTTGCAGATATATGACTTCTGTACAGTATGTTAGTCAGAATGCTGTGGAGGGACTTTTGGACAGCAGGCTCTTGCAGTATGGTGAGTGTAAACTCCCCTTCTCTGGCCACTGCTCGCTGCTTGCTGCATGTCTTTTTTTCCTTTTTTTTCCTTCCTCTAGGGATGGTATTGCAGCTTCCAGCCACCATTGGGAGCATCACAAAAACTTTGCTAGGTCTTACTTTCGAGGGAGGCCTTATATTTAGCAATTCAGCAAAAACATTCTCGGTCTTATTTTCAGGGGATGTCTTATTTTCAGAGAAACACGGTAATAATCTGAGATTGTGGATTTCTGATTTTCATGAGATGTAAGCAAAACAAGAAAGGCATAAAGTCACTTTATGTGTAATGAATATATGAGAGTTTACCTTTTTGAATTAAATTATGAACACATATGATTTTTTCATGTAGCACTACATTTCCTGCATTACTAATAATGTATTAACCCATTAATGTCCAACAACTAAACTAAACTATATTTTTGATTCACTGTAAAAATGAACTTTAAAGCATAAGTACTCTGGCTGGTTTAACATTTGATCTTCATTGAGTAATAAGTAATACAAATAAAACAATAACTTAAGTAAGTGATATCAGCTGCTGAGGTGTCTCATTATACAAAATTTATGGATGAGCTGGTGTGAAGCCTCCCATCACAGCCCAGTTTCTGTCTTGTCTACATGCCTTTTGTTTATGTTACAGTATGTCTCTGCCTTTTGTCATGTTCTGAGTATCTGCACCTGAGTCCTATGATTCCACAGCCCTGTTTCCCCATCTCATGTGTGATTATGTTTGGTTTATATGTTCACTCATGTGTCACTGTCTTTATCAGTTATTTTATTGTCTCCATGGTCATGTACTGTCTTTATGTAATATCTCACAGTGTTACCACAGCCACAGGTTTTGTTTTTCATAGCCAAGAGTTTGTTTGTTTTTATTAAAATAAAGAAGTTTTGTCACACCCTGCTCCAGCCCTTAGTGAAGGGTGGAGGCAAAGAATTCTACGACTCATAGCAGAGTGGAGTTTCTGCCAAGTCCATTCATTTGGTATGATAGGACCAGTCAAAGGCTGTTATCCCACTTATATCCATGTTGCCACACATTTGGGCATTTTTTTTTTTGGATTAATGTACACAAACAAAACACGAGGAGTATCTAAAAAGCAAGGCTGTGATCACAATATATAAGAAATGGGACAATATTCAGATATGCTGAAAATGGTATGGTTAACATTCAAACTTACAAGAGTGCTGACGAAGATTAATTAAACGTGTTTTTTTTTTTTAGTTTATAGGTGTCCCGCCAGAAAATCAGAAAATATGATTAGAAATGTAACACATTTCTTATTGTCTCACTTTTTGATGTGAATTTTTTTTACATTTTACCAGCCAATTAATGAACAATTATAATTTAGAATAACGAATGTCATTACACTGTGTGGCTAAAATCACCTTTTTAACAGGACATTCAGGGCTCATCATCCTCAACAGTAATCAGTCAGTAATTTTTGTTTTAACCTAGCACAAGTACAGCTCATCCACAGAATTCAGGATGATTTGACCATTTTGACAAATTCTTGAGTGGCGTGTTTTCTATCATATAATTTTAGACGAATACCAACACAATCTACAGCAGACACACTCCTTTGTTTAGTTTGTTCCTCATGAGGACACCAGGGTTCACTCGACTCAAATTTCTCACTTAATTAATATAAAATAGAATATATTTTCATGCTATTTCAACACCAGTTTGATATTCTTCGTCTACCAGTGACATCATTTCTCATCTTAGGCTCTCAGGTCTGAGGTGTGAACGTGTGAACTCACGGTCTTTGACTACAGAGTGAATGTACAGACAGCTGCACCACTCAAGACAAATGAACAAGCTTGAATTTCCTGCTTTTAATATTTTTTGGGAAATGTGTACTGTCTAAGCATTCGGCTCAAGACGAGGAGACACAACGAGCTGAAAATGCTACAGTTGTCTATAACTAGGAGTCCATGCTGGAGGAGGTCTGGGATCACTATGTGAACGAAATGGGCCCAGCTAGAGGGCAAGGTGACTCAAAGTAAATTTTTTACAGTTTACCAAACTGGGATGAAGCACAAAAAATGAATAGTTAGGAGAACTTTTGACTTAACTAAGAATTTTAAGTTGGGTGAACTCAGATGTCAGTTGAATATACTCAACAAAGCATAGCAAGTTACTCTGACTTTATTTTGTAGAGTTAGATAAAAGAAGTAGAATAAGGCAAGCTTTTGCTAATATAACTAATAAAAGCTAAAATAACTAAAGTGCGAATAATTTCTGACTGACCCTCATGTATATACTGTATATAAACATGAGGGTGAGTCAAAAATAATCCACATTTTATATTAAAACTTCTGTTGGCCACAATGTCAGCAGGTGTTCTGTATGATGTCACTGTCAGTTACTGCTGCGTGGGTTTAAAAGTGTTAGGTCAGTACATTTATGACTGCAGTGCAACAAAAATGGCTGCCCCACTTATGATTTACAGGTAAGAAGAGTAGTATCCAGTGATTTGTTGCAGTCCAATGTGGCAATCCAAACTGATACTCTAAGGAAGGTGAAAGAAGAATCATAACTGGTAGCAAAACATGGAGTCATCACTATGAGCCAGAGGGTAAACAGCAGTCTCCGGTTACCAATCATTTTTTACTCACCCTCATATATATATATATATAT
>BRDA01011947.1:0-22695 GCA_036984385.1 Crenuchus spilurus
CCTGAGTCTGGTCATCTGTCTCTGCCAGTGAGTCACTGTTAGATTACAGAGCAAGTTTCACAATGCATAATTTGCCTTACTGTCACTAGCTCCACAGCACTTTATCATGATTTGTGATGAGTGATGTAAAATAATTAAAAGTTCTGTCTCAGATGGTTAATCTCCAGGCTGCCACAAGTATTACATAATTGCCTAATCATAATTATTTGAGATAATTGCATGTATTTAAGCTGACCACTTTTATTTCCATACTTTTTGTCCTTCGTAGTTAAATGTCTATTTTGCAATATATATATAAATCTACTGAGTGTTGACAGACAATAAGGACAGCTAGTTTGTGTATTTGACCATGTTAGGCTTACACTTTTTTAGCTGCATTCAACAAACACATTGACATCAGTTGTTAACTGCAGTCCTTTATATGGCCATTAATCATAAACTGAAATGATTCTGATAGTGATCTTAATTGTGACAGCCCTAGAATCAGATATGAACACTGTTTGCTTTCTTGTTACTAATGACTAGGCACTCATGCTTTGCGTGACCAAGAGAAGGAAGAAATAAACACTTGAGCCTAGTAAGCATTTACCATAGATGGATAAGCCATTTTTGGGTGAGGACAGACCAGTGTTGTTCTGTGCTTTCTGGTTCTGTGCTCCAGGAGTTATTTTCCAGCTTTGGCTGCAGTTGGATTGTAGGAATTTTCTACTTGCACATAATGTTCCCATCCAGTAACATGGACTGTGTACTTTCAAATCACAGATATGGTTTAGTGTGTTTTTTGTGTTAATTTTGCATTTTAGTCACAAGATCTTCAAGTCAAGGGAACCTTTAAACCAAACGTAATCAGGGTAGGGATGAGGGGCCAGGGCTGTGCGATGACAAGACAAGTGTAGCCAATGATGAGACAGGGCATGACGTGATGAGGGTGGAGACAACAGAACGTAAACAAAGAGCACATGGACACAAGACTGTGACAGGAACAAGGCTGTGATGGGAGGTTTCACAGAAACTGTTTGAACTGTAATTTACTCAGAGTTGTAATGAAATGCTCTCGTAATTTGAGATTCTGGATTTCTGATTTTCATGGGCTAAAAGCCATATGGATCAACATTAACACAACAACAGTCTTGAAAGACTTTACAACTACAGTGGTACCCCTACTTACGAGCATCCCTACTAACGAGTATTCCAGGTAACGAGTCAAGATCTCTGAATATTTTTGTTCCAGTTATCAAATAAAATTCCAAGTAATGAGTAGCCTAAATTAGTTCAAGTATACCAACCGCTAGAGGCGCTGTGGTCGTAGCATCCCCTAGATGCTAGCATAGAAGAAGAGGTCAGTCATTACCTTTGACCGCTGTCCAGTGAAAGTGAAAGTGCTAGTGAAAGTGACACAAAGACAGCAAAAGGTAGTGAACAAGAAAGTTTTACTTTTACTTTTCATATGATAACTATCACTTTCAGAACAAGTGAAATACTGAACTTACTGTTTAATTAGTGTTGAAAATACAAATTTGAACTAAATATGCTACACAGTGTCAGCTTTCTTTCTACTGCATACGGTTCCTCTAAAGACTCTGTCTCTCAATGCCACAGGGTCACAATGCTTGCTCAGGAGCACACAGGTCAAGGGCAGGAGTGTGCTGCCTTGTATTTGAAGCATTTTTTGTAAAACGTATGAAGTAGGGTTAACCATGCTAGTGAAATATGAAGTGCAGGAGACTCCTATGAGAACATATGTGATTCATGTTCCTACTTTCGATTTCTCTTACTCTTAACCTTATCAAATCTGTTTTATTATGCTGAGCAGCTTTTTCTGCTATTGAAAGCATTTCTTGGGCATTTTAGCCTCTAATGTCAGCCAAAGTCTAACCAAAGCTTTGATGACTGTGTGAAGAATCCTGCTGCTCACATGCTTTACAAGTAGGATTTTCTGGAAGCATGAATAGTTTGGTTTGGCTTTTTTGAACCAAGCTACTGCCAAGTTGCAGCTTTTCCAAGTTTTGGTACTGTGAGGGTAAACCTTGGCAAAGTGGCTGAAGGACATTAGTGTAGCGTGCTGTGTTTAAAACTGTTGCTTCAGGTTATACTGAGCACCACAGAGAGTGATGTGTCTCTGCAGTTGAAACAGTGTGATTATATTTAACTTTGTGTTCTTTTTCATTGTGTATTATTTATATATTCCACAGGTTAAAGTAATGGTGCGCATATGTCCTGCCAAAGGAGCATGGGACACCTCTGAGTCCATGTCCTTCCTGAAGGTAGATGCCCCTAAGAAGCAACTGACCTTCTGTGAGCCGCCCACTAGCACACCATCCAATGGAGGACAGAAGCGCTTTTCTTCCTCCGCTGCCCCAAAGACATTCAACTTTGATGCAGTCTTCACCCAGGATGCCTCACAAGTAAGATTTTTTGTATTACAGCTAAGTCAAAAGTTATTTCTTTCTTTTTGCTTTTCTATTTAAATGTAAAATTACAAAGTGATGTTTAAGTTTAATTACACACGTAACTGCATAGTCTGTTGCAGTCTGTACGTCCAACATTTTACATTTATCAACTAAAAGAAGCAAAATTGGACTCCAGACATGTTTAATTGATCAACTACATCTGAGGTGTAAAACAAGTAAAGAAAGTGTGCTTGGCATGCCATTCTGTCCATATGTGTTCAATGTGAAATGAGGATAATGTAAGAAAATATCAATCTAATGATATATTAATACTTTGATGTTTGACCATACTTGGCAGCCGTGGACAGGTGGTAGGAATCTGGTCTTGTGACAGGAATGTCATCGGTTTGATCACCACGCAGATCATGACTGAAGTGCCCTTGAGCAAGGCACCTAACCCCCAACTGCTCCCTGGGCCCCGTGGATAGGGCTGCCCACCGCTAGTGTGTGTGTGTTGTGGGTGAAATGTGAGCAAAAAGTAGAGCATTACAGTACAGCCAGGAAGCTTAAGAATACCTGTGTGAGTGAGGGGGTTATCACCCTAAGCTGTCGGGGTGTTCCTGTACTCTTTTGGAGATAGACATAAAGCACAGAGCAGCTTCTGCCCTCTCCATCCTTCTTTACGCTACAGGGCTTCCTGCCTCAACAACATCAGCTCTAATGATCAATGCATCTCACATTGTTCAAAGAAAAGTGAGCTTTGAAGATGCCGACATCAGAGGCAGTTCTAACTCTGAAAGCTCATACACACACACACACACCGTTCTGTAATTTGAAAACTTCATCTTTGAGCTTTCATACCTCATTTCTCCTTACATCTCTCTTACCCTGTAGGTGATGCTGATTATCTAATGATGGGAGACACTGTTATGTAACAAACACATCTGGTGTAAAGTGGTGGAGTGTGATCTTTTAGAAAAGAAATAGCAGAGGTTGACTGCAACACTAGAGGCTGCTTTTTAGGAATACAGTGAGTGCTTATTAATCTCAATATAGGGGCTTCTAGGGAACATGTGATGCAATACATGGAAATTCCTTTGAACTTATGATCTAGCCCTCACCTCACATTTTGTAGCTTGATTTTGAGGTAGTACCACATGTGCGATGACATCTTTTTGGCACTGAAACAAGCACAAGTGACAAGAGATGTGATTTCACTAATGGGAAGAGATCACTGCTGATATTAAACATTTATATTAAAGCTAATAATCTAATATTTATTAGAAAAGCAAAATGTTTTTAATTGATGGGAAACTCATATGTGGTTAAAATTTGGTGCATCATGAAGGAGTGTTTACTGGTGTAAAGACAGATTTTGCTAATATTCATAACAACAAAGTGGTCTTTTGTAAACTTTGGGCTTTGGTCCGATTTCTCAGAATGACTAAAACGTTCCAGGCTATTTTTGAGAAGGGCAGCTCCACTCCTGATTTGCAGTTCACCAGCCATCAACTTGGATTGCCTGCAGATGGTTACTGGCTCATTTAAAGACATCACTTTGTGCAGTCGGCACGGAGTCTTTGGTCCGTGTCTGCACAGGTGTAACTCTGCCAGGCCGGCGTGTTTTCTAAGGGTCTCTGTCATGACTGCTTTAAACATCTAAAGCACTATTGTCTCCAGACTCTCTGGATGCTCTGAGCCCAGATCTCCTACCATGGTGATGTCTCACCAGTGCTCTTAATCCCTATTCACAGTTGCCATAAATGCCTAATTTTGAAGGTCATTTGATGATTCCTCTCTAATATATTTATTTTCATAACATTGATTAATTAAATGTTTATGGAGATCTACAAACCTGAACACAGCACAGAATTTCTTCATCTTTGGTGAGCAGTCTAGTTAAAATGAACATTACATTTTTTATTGTGTTTAGACTTTTATTGTGTTTGTCTTATCTCAATCGTCTTTGTGAGGAGGTCTGTACAGCTGGAGCTGCAGGGTCGGCTGCCTCTCCCCTTATGTTTCATCCCCCCTCAGTAACTGAACACACACTCACACAACTTCACACACACACACACACACACACACAAACACATACAGTGAGTGGTGACCTGCCTCAAAATGATAAAATTGTTACAGGCGAAAATTTTTGATTTCCAAGAATTTCAAGTCAATTTGCCTGCGGTTTACATCCTGCCCACTAGAGGGCCCTCTGAAGGGGCAATGTGATGTATGTTTTGAGAGGTTATCCTGGAAGGTCATAACACTCAACTAGATGGACCTTCTCCTTCTGTGTGTATTCTTTAGAAATTGCCTCCTGTGTGACCGCACAAAGTGCATTTAACTCCCTGTGGTGCCAGTTCAAATCCTTGTCGCGTCAGGTTTTAGCTCTTGTGTTGGTCCTGTTACAATAGTGAGATTGGTCATGGTCATTGGTCATTTTACTGCCTGATCATACCTAACCTGAGAGCGCCATCGCTTTGCCAGTAGAGCATAACTGCATGGGTGTGGGGTTAATTGTGTTGCCCAAGGACAGGACCTGTAGTACATAGTCTTAGTCAATTATTCATAATTGTGTAATTACATTACGTTTGATTTACTTTCTTTATTCATATAGGAATAGCTTGTTTTTCACAAAAAAAAATTGTGTTTAATGTGTGCATTTAAATGAGTTATGAATTAGAACCAACTAATATGAATACCATGCTATTGTTACCATCAGTGATGGGTTTTGGTTTGTTTCTGCAGGCGGAGGTGTGCTCAGGGACTGTGGCAGAGGTCATTCAGTCAGTAGTCAACGGAGCAGACGGCTGCATCTTCTGTTTTGGACATGCCAACCTCGGTCAGCACTCTTCTTCTTCTCTCTTAGACTAACTCAGTTACATGATACACAGTTTACCTTAAATATCAGGGTTCAGTTAACCTTTAAATGGTCAGGCTCACCTTTCAGTTCCAGGACTTAAGTCTACTACTTGAAGAATATTTTAATTTGTGTTGTTTTTCTAAACGTTGCTCCTTCACTCAACTTCTGTTTATAAAGATATTATTGTTCTTTTTATTCACATTTTCTGTGCAGAATGAGTCGCTTTCAACTGGGGGCAGCTTGGTGTGCTTAATCATGGGTTTAATTAGTAGCTGTGACTTGTTGAATTCAAAGTCTCATACTTGTTTGGAAATCAGTTCTTTCTTTCTTTTTTCTTTTGTTCACCCCCTGACTGCGAGGCTGTCTGCCTCCTGCTGTGCAGCACAAATCCTCCACACTTAGTCTGACTGTTCCTTACACTGGCTTCTGTCACTGTTCACTGTTTAATGTCTTATTATTAACAAATCCTATTACATCCCTAATACATTTACAGTCAAATTGAAAGTAATTAGCAAAATATGCGTTATCATATATTGTGCATGTTGGCACATGCTGACATTTCCTACTCTCTCTTATAATCTGATTCAGTATAGTATGATTTATAATTGCTAGCACATCTCATAATGAAAAAGTTCATTTGTGCTCATATTTTAATTCAAAATGATATTTTATGTTGATACTGTTTCAGTATTAATGTACTCAATCTTGAAATGAAATATTTTAATAACTTGAGATTATGGAAGTCATACTGATTAACAGTAAACCAAAATAAAAAAGGCTTGAAATATGTTGTGATAATTGTAATGAATATGAAATTAAATTAAATTATTAAATTATAATCAACAAAGAACTTTTTCACAATATTCTGGTATGTTTTGTGGTGTCACTGTAATTAAACCAATTTGCATTGTTATATAATAAAGAATTCATAACAGATTATGTGTTGCAGTGAACACTACACTTTCTGTGGAGAACTGTAACATGACACCAACATAAGTGGATCTTACCTAAACCTACAAAAGAAATGTAAAAGCTTATTCCAGAAGCATTTATATTTGGCACACAATAATTATTGGAATAACACTTTATAAATGTTTATGTAGTTCGTATGACAAGCTAATGTAAGCTTATGAAAAGTAATTTTATAAAGAGTACCAGACACTAAAGTGTTTCAGTGATTTGTAACATTAAGAGATTTGAAACCGTGGTACTATAGAATAAAGTGCAGTATTTAGCAGTAACAATAATAACAACAATATGTTGTTGCTAAGGTGTTGCTATGTGGTTGCTATGATGTTGTTAAATGGTTGCTGAGATGTTGCTAAGAAATTCACGTTGGTTGCTAAGGTGTTGCTAGGCAGTTGCGATGGCAGTTCAGTTGGTTGCTAAGGTGTTCCTGGGTGGTTGCTATGGTACTCAAGGTGATTGCTGAGGTGTTGCTGGTGTTATAATAGTGCTTTACAGGCTGTAATAGTAAGTAATGTAAGAGGAGCGGGTCAGACAACAGATTTGGCTTTGCACGGTTCCTGTTGTGTGAGAATCTGGCAGTTGGGATTTAAAGATCAAACATTCCACCATTCATTTCTATGGGAAAAACATACTGGAATTGTATGAAATGTTGATATGTGGTTCCTCAGGTGTTGTGCTAAGGTGTTGCTAAGAAATTCATTTTGGTTGCTATGGTGTTGCTAAGTGGTTGCTAGGTGGTTGCTAAGGTGTTCCTTTAGTATCCATGCTGGTATTTAGGTGTTGCTAAGTGGTTGCTAAGGTATTAAGAATTTGATTTTATAAATCTTTGCACTCAGTCCTTAAGTTAGACAGCTTAGGTGGCAAATGTTATTAGGTGTTTGATTTTATGCAGAGAGTCCTCTTCCAAGGTCTATTGATTTCTTTAACTGTCTTTTTTTGTCAGTAACAGACTGTTTTAGAGTTTATGTGCCAGTTCCATCACTGACTGTTCTCCACAGGCAAAACCTTCACTATGATTGGCAGAGACAGCTCCACTCAGAGTCTAGGTGTGGCCCCCTGTGCAATCTCCTGGCTCTTTAAGCTCATTGAGGAGAGGAAGGAGAAGGCGGGGGTGCGCTTTTCTGTGCGTGTGTCAGCAGTGGAGATCAGTAGCAGGGAGGAAGTATTGACAGATCTTCTAGCTGACTTCTCTCCAGGCACCTCCCAGGACAGCCAAAGTGCTGGGGTCTACCTGAGAGAGGACCCTGTCTCTGGATCTCAGGTACTTGGCTTTGAGTTACTGACCTATAATCAGATTTGACCCTTTTCCTCAGTCCTCTAAAAGTCTTTTGCTGTACTATAAGTCTTCCTCTTGGAGCTTGGTAGCTGCTGTATGGTATTGATGATTCTCTCTCTGTTCCTTTCTGTGTTCAGCTGCAGAATCAGAGTGAGCTGCGGGCATGTTCTGCAGAGCGGGCAGCTTTCTTCCTGGATTCAGCTTTAGCAGCACGAAGCACCAGCAAGCCTGAGTGTGAGGAAGAACAACGATGTAACTCCCACATGCTCTTCACCCTCCATATCACCCAGTACCGCATGGAGAAGAGTGCCAAGGGAGGAAGTATGACTATCTATCTATCTTTCTATCTGTCTAGAAAGGGCAAAGCCATTTCTTTTTGATTACTGAGGTTTATATTATGGCCAGGTTGGAGCTTAGACTTATAAACTTCTTACTACATGTACACAGGTATAAATATACTAGTATAATATGTATGTGGCATATCATTCATAGATGATATTACCTATAGAAATGCTTCAAACTTGCTTTGAATAAAATTTAAACGAACGTAAGTGAACAATAGTTTTGACCTCTCCAGTAAAGTCACCATTTGGGAGATACTTGGACAGTGCCAATATAGAGGATGACTCCACATCCTGACAAGAAAGAAACAAACATATCTGTGTATATGTGTGAAAAAAATATTTGTCAAGTCAAAATATTCAGGGACACATATGCTAAATAATAATTTTTCACTATCAAGCAATAGAAAAAGATTATTCTGAACATTAAACCTTGATGTTACTTACAAGAGAGATTTGAAAGCATCATTTTTTCCAAGCTAAGAGCAAAATGTTTTCTCTCACCAATACAAGACCACCAGGGCAGCCATAGGCTGGTGGTTAGGGATCTGGTCTTGTGACCGTTAGGTCGCCAGTTTGCCCTTGAAGTGCCCTTGAGCAAGGCACCTAACCCCCAACTGCACCCCAGGCACCATCGATAGGGCTTCCCACCTCTTCAGGCACATGTTCTCACAGCCTAGTGTGTTCACTAGTGTGTGTGTTTCACTGCACGGATGGGTTAAATGCAGAGATCAAATTTGGTTGTGTGCAATAACACTGGCAAAAAGTTAAATCTAATATAAGTGTTATTTCATCATTTCCCATGCAGCATGAGAAGAAATCTATTGACAATTTGGCCTACTTGCAGCTTCCATGATCTTTTCCTATCTTCCTCGTTTCACACATTAACCCTATGAAGCCTGTATCATTGCCAGAAAACACATTCTTTGAAACTGGCATGTTTATTAGCCTTCTGACCAATTACAAATAAAGATTAATAACACATTACATACATGACTTTTATATTTGATACATTCAGAAACTATTGCTCACATCATGTTTTTTTAAGAAACAAAAACATAACTAACCACCGTTTTTTAACACGAAGTTTCCCTTACATGTTTACACTAGTCATTTTAAGATGCTCTGGTGCATGCAATGCATGAATAAACCACCAGGGGGCAAAATACATGTATCTGATTTTATACATAAAATTTTTCTTATTTATTTAAATCATGTAACAAATATTTATTATTTATGTGGTAAAAAATATGTAAGGCAGTCATTTCACACTAATGTTGATGATATACGTATATGCAACTCTATGTAACGCTATGTATCAAATATGATACACTTGGCTTGATATGGTTAATTTACTGATAATGCCTGTACAAGAATGCTAACAAATAGAGCTAGCTGATTTTCATTTAGAGACATTCAACTTATCATTAGGATTTCACTCCTGTTGCTGGGGTGCTGGGAGGGCGCTGGCTACTGCCAGCATATATTTCAATATATAATGAGGCTTAAGTCTTCTCTTCTGGAATGTTTATAGAGGCTGGCATGAGTGAGAGGCTAGTTTGCATTCTCTGCTACACAGAGGCTTGCTGGTATGGGTGCCCAGCTATCTAAATCCTGCTGACGCAAGGTTAATGGTCTCGTCCTCTGTGTGAAATAAGTGCATCATCTCTCTCCCTTAATGATATTGAATGGGCTTTAGGCTTGTGGCCTGTGTGGAATGTAATCTGACTTTACTCCTTACACTAAAGACACCACAGTTTAATGAATAGCTTCTTTACAGTGTACATTTGAGACTGCTCTAGTTGTACAAGTTTCAGATATACACTGCCTGTAGGTGCATGTAGGGCCAGTTATTTTAATCTGTGCCTGTTTACTTTTTGATGGAGCACTAAGAGTGCAGCGTTGACATTTTTGTTACAATGGGTACCATATTTAAAGCCTCTTTGAATAGACCCCTGGAGCACAACAGGCTACTGTAGATTCTGTTTGGCTTTTGTGAATACATGTGGTATCTGTCTCCTGTAGTGTCCGGAGGTCGGAGCCGCCTGCATCTCCTGGACCTGGGCAGCTGTGAATCCGACCTCAGTCAAACCAGGGATGGAGGACAGGGGCAGTGTCTGTCACTCGCTGCTCTGGGGAATGTTATCCTCGCTTTGGCCAATGGTGCCAAGCATGTTCCATACAGGTATGCCCTGTGCCATGTAATTAATTCAATACAAAGCCAAATGAGTATGACTGCTGCACTCAACAAAGCGTGGTGATGCATCTGAGAGGAGCAATAGAGCTGCACTGATTTGCATACACAGATCTCCAGTTCTCACCCTCTTCAGATCAATGAAGCCAATTAGCCCACTTGGAAGAGGGGAAGGGATAAGCTGTAGGAGTAGATTGATTGAACTTACTGACAAGAAGGGTTGAAGATGTTTACTGAATGAGTCAAGTGAGAGATATTAAAGAAAGTACAAATAAATATCATCATCATTCAGAAGTCATTTAGCACATTCAGTGCATTTCATTTCACATACATCAGTGCTGCTGGTCCACCACAATAGAAAGTGTATGCATGGACACAGGTACCCTGTGGTACTGATGTTAGAAGCAGAACCAGATTTTTTCTTTCAGCATAAATACTTATTACTTCATATACAATGCTTCCTTATACATAGCATATTTAAATATAGGCATTAAAATGTATCTTTTATTTAATAATTATTTGGGGATTAACAAAAAAATACTAAATGACAAAATTACAGTTTTGTAATGCAAAAAGCATCATGAATATTAAGTTAAACTGGTACTGGTGTCATTCTTTTTCCAGCACTACTATCACTATATCAGTACACCTGAGTGCTACAACAGCCTTATAGGATGGCACGATGACTTTCTATCAATAACTTATAAGTGTTAGTATAAGACCAGAGAAAGATGGGTCAGCCCAAGGTTTCTTTCTCCAGCTCAAAGGGATTTTTTCGAAGTCACTGTTGCCAATGGCCTCATCACCAATGAGTTTTTTATGTTACTACTGGATCTGTAAATCTGCTTTCTGACAACATACATTGTAAAAAGCACTATATAATAAAATTTGACTTGACTGCATTAGAACTTCATTACGTATGCAACTTTGTGAGTATTTATGGGAAATGTTTACAATTGTTTATCATTTTGAAATTCAATCAATCAATCAATCAAAATTTATTTATATAGCGCTTTTTACAATGGACATTGTAACAAAGCAGCTTAACATAATCATAATTCCTACTAATTATCTGAAGGATTGCATGCAGGTAGAATATTACAGTGCATTTAAATTATGTATAACTTCCATCATTGTATGTAATTAAATATAAAAGTATGAAGTATATAGTATAGTATATATATATATATATATATATATATATATATGAAAATTGACTCATATATTAAATTGACTATAGAGTAAAATGTAAAAATTAAAAAATGTTAAATATTGAAAAATGTAAAACATTACAACGATGGATTGGCGCCCTGTCCTGGGCTTAGTTGAATAGTATAATGCCCTGCCCTGCGCTCAGTGAGGGGGTAGGGGACTAACCATGATTTAGCAGGTGGGATAATGGATGGATGGATGTAAAACATTAAAAACAAAGAGGCTTTGCTATGTTGAGCTTTTGATAATTTGACAATATATTGAATACATTTATATTAATTAATACATAAATTTTTTCATCTACATATATTGTTAATAATATGTGAATGTCCAAATACACTACCCCAGTATGAACAGTTGAAAGGGAAACTGATTAAATCGAGAACACTCATGTTCTATAGTGCTCTATCTATGACAAGTATCCTTTTTAAGATTGGCTTTGTAATCTTAAAGAAAAGGAGAATTGGCTCTACTCAGTTTGGTTTCTTTTTGGCTAATGATGATATTTTTGATGTATAATTCAGGGACAGCAAGCTCACCATGCTGCTGAGGGAGTCACTGGGCAACATCAACTGCAGAACCACCATGATCGCCCACATCTCTGATTCTCCGGCCAATTATACTGAGTCACTCTCTACAGTGCAGCTAGCCTCCCGCATTCACCGCATGAGGAAGAAGAAATCTAAGGTATGATCTTTATTTAGAAGTGCTATATTTAGTCTGATGTGTGTGCTTATGTTTGTTTTGCTAAGAACATATTTATTTTTTGGATTGTATATATGCATAGTAATAAATTTAGTTATAGCATAAAATAAAAGCATTCAGTGTGATCCATAAAAGAGTAATTATCATGCAGCTTATAATTAAAGACCAATGTGTCTAATTGATTTCTGTGAAAGACTCACTTTTTTTTCTTTATTTTTTACACTAAAACATCAATTTATGCGGAGAATTTCTCAGTGATGTGACAGTAGTAATCGATGATGCTGCTCCTGAGGGAGAATGCACTTCAGGGTTTTAGATTACAGAAACATATTTTCAACATATTTAAGACAAGGCACATTTGACAGCTTTTATTAATATTTGATAGATTGTCTGAATTCATTCGAGAGTGTAACATAAAGCCAATATACTGTGCTGATATTAATACTTGTCTTTGGTGCTCTTTTAACCTTTCATGATATTGACAAGTAATTACAGAGGCACAAATTGATTGAGCATAGAGAAAGAGCTACTTAACCCCTGCAGATGACCTAAACTCACTGTGTCTTGTTTTTGTCCTCACAGTATACATCCAGTTCCTCAGGAGGGGAGAGCTCCTGTGACGAGGGACAAATCCGACGTCCAGCTCATTTGAGACCTTTTCATCCTAGAACAGTAGCTCTAGACCCAGATCACCCAGCACTTCTGTCAAGTGACCCAGACTACTCCTCTAGCAGTGAGCACTCCTGTGACACAGTTATCTATGTGGGGCCTGGAGGAGCCTCCATTTCTGACCGTGAACTCAGCGATAATGAAGGCCCTCCAGCTTTTGTTCCCATTATCCCCTCGCTGAACAAAAAGCGTGTAAAAGAGACTCCCAAATCAGATGGGGATCATCTAAAATGTAACACTTTTGCAGAGTTACAAGAGCGACTTGAGTGCATTGATGGAAGTGAGAACACCTCGGCTTTTACTGGCGAAAGTAAAGGTCCCCAGACAGCCCCTAAGGCTCAGAATGGTGCTGGAAAAGTAACAGAGGTGACACCTGTATCTCCCAAGACGGTTAGGCCTTCCGCCCAAAAACCTTCTCTTTTGGAATATTCCCCATTTCCCTCAGATGCAGCTGCATCAGAATCGTTTAGAACTCTGGCTCAAGACTCAGAGCCAGTTGTGCGAGAAAAGGTCTACCTCAGCAAAGGACCTTTACAGAAACCTCATGCCACCTCCTCACTGCAGAAAACTTCACATTTGTCCACAGACACTGGCTTAGCCACAAGAACACCTCCAGTGGGTATGAGCCAGCAAGCTCTGAGGCAAGGAGATCCTGCTGGTTCTCTAGTCACTGAGCGAGCCCATCATCTGAGTAGGAGTCCAATGGAGGTGAGTCACCTCCGAGCAGCCCTGAGGAACAGATGTCTAGACAGAGATGTTTTAAGGACTACTGTCACACTACAGCAGCCTGTGGAGCTGAATGGGGAGGATGAGCTAGTGTTCACTGTGGTAGAAGAACTGCCTGCTGGTCTTATTCCAGACAATGGCCGACCATCCAGCATCATCAGCTTTAACAGCGACTGTTCCTTACAAGCTCTAGCCTCTGGATCACGTCCGGTCAGTATAATCAGTAGCATCAATGATGAATTTGATGCGTACACATCGCATATGGCTGGCACACAGATAAGCCATGCAAGGTCAAAAGAAGAGCTTTCTGCTGGGTACAGCACACTGCAATCTTCCAAAGGTTGCTGGCCCAGCAAAACAAGAGGTACTGATAGCACTCTTTTGGTAAGAGGCCTTCCATCCAAAAACATGTCCACAGGACATAATGCATCAACAGTGGATTTACCTGGTGTTTTATGTATAGAGCCTTTCTCCCAGCCAGGCACAAAGAGCTCCTTCAGTGACAGTGCAATTTGTTTTTCAGAGTTGGACTGTGAATCAGTCATTTCTGAGAAAATATCCAAGTGCCCTCCACCTCATGACACTGCCAGAACATCTCTCAGAGGTCAAAAGCCAGTAAAATCGAATACCCTCAGCTCCTCACAGTCTATACAGATCCCTGGCATCTCCCACTCTACTCTCCCAAGAAAAAACAAACCTACCTCATCTGTTGCCTCAACTGCCAGCTGCAGCCGAGAGTGGCAGCAGCAAGTAAGCAGGACAGATGAACAGTGGATGCAAACTAGTGGCCAGTTAGATACAAGAAATACAGAGTTTATCTCAGTAGGAAAGCCGCCCAGAAGTGGTGTAAGTGGGATTCCGTCCAGAAAAACAGGTGGGACTAGTAACAGTGTACCACGATCTCCAAAAATGCCTCTATCCTCTTCAGCTCAGAGAGTGGTGGATGGTTGTGAGAAATCGACTATTAAGAAGGGTGAGAGCCTGAGTAGAATGCCTCAGCTCAGGCGAGGGGCCACTACGCTTGGCATGATTTCAGTGTCCCAAAGCTCTTCAGAATCCAGGTGGGCTCATGATACCATTCAAACAAGCACTAGTTTGAAATTCTCATCTTTAGGGAAAAGAGGAAATGCGCAGAAGGGCAGCCTACTCCCAAAGTCAGGTAGCATGTCACCTCCTGCTCCACCACTCCGAAAATCCAGCCTGGACCAGAGAACACGGGTTTTGCTCTCCCCTAGTGCCTTAAGGCCATTAGGCAATGATGCAAGCAGATCGTCCTCAAAAGCATCCGTTTCTGAGGAGGATTTTGACGTTCGAGTCAGAGGAGATTCTTTTAGCTTCAGATCATCTAGCTTAAAGGCAGCATCTAGTCTCCAGGCACGAGGAGCAAAAGGAGACACTGGCAGATACTTTGGCAGCCTTATGTCCCTTGAAAGATGCGACAGCTTAACGTCAGTTGGCTCTAAACAAGGAACATTGAAAGAGAGCAGCAGTGCCAGTTTGGGCAGCAATGGCAAGTCTAATAGGACAGTGCCCAGACTTGGGGTTACCAGTTCCACATCTGTGCCCATCTCTTCTTCATCAGTCACTTCCCCTGGAGCCAGTAAGATGGGGCTGATCAAAGCTACCATATCCCCTAGAGTCACTGCTGGCAATGGGAGCAAAACAAAGTCCTTGTCCACCAATGGCTCCAAACCTCTGAGCTCCACCAAATCGCTGTCGACCTCAACCGCACGGAATGCCAGTCTACCTCCAACTGGAAAAACCCCAACACGTTCTATTATTGGTGCCAATGGCAAGCCAGGCAAGGGCACTATCATGGGCACAAAGCAAGCTGTTCGTGCTGCTAACAGTCGAGTCAGCGAGTTAGCATCAGGTAGCTCCAAGAAACACATCAAGGGATCTGGTGATCAGGCAAGCAGCTGCACTGATTTTGGCTCAGCTCCCAATGAGCCTTCAATGCCTGCATTGCCCTCACCCTACAGCAAGATCACCGCTCCTCGGCGACCTCAGCGCTACAGCAGTGGCCACGGCAGTGACAACAGCAGTGTGCTTAGTGGGGAACTGCCTCCAGCCATGGGTCGCACTGCACTCTTCTACCACAGCGGTGGCAGCAGTGGCTATGAAAGTATGATCAGGGATAGTGAAACTACAGGCAGTGCATCATCAACCCATGACTCCATGAGTGAGAGCGGAGTTTCTACATCAAGCCGAACCAAGGTCTCAAAGTCTCCTAAAAAGAGAGCCAATGGTAGGTTTCACTCCCAAGGCACCCTGGAACTAATGCATTTTAAACTGAACTTTACAAAGAAATGATGTCTGGTGTAGATATCAGAAATATTCAGCCATAGCTTGAAAATGTATACACTGATGTGCTTTCTTTCGTTCTATCATTTGAATTAGATTAGGAGCTTTTTCCAGTGTTTTCATGGATATATCTATTGCTTATGCCTAGAAAGCTTCATTCTAATAGCATGTGCCTGTGCAGAGCACTGACAATACTGCTGATATCATATCACATTTTCATTCCCACTCCTTTCTGTGCAGAACTGCTCATCTGTAATGTAATTTCACCATATATTGCATATGCTTTGGCACCATGTCCATGTTCAACATATAACTGCAAGTACGCCAAGCATGCCTGAACTGTACTGATGGAAATCCCTCCCGTATTGCTATAAATGACAGAGTTTGCATATGGACTTTTTCCACTCTTCATAATCTTATCACAAATCTCTGTATAACACATGTTCTATAACATTGTGAACTTAAATATTGTATCATTGTGTAACTTACCTAAAAAGGCAAGCACTTCACTGAGATTTGTACAAAGCACTGCAGTTCATGTTTGGAGTAAAAGCAGAAGATGCCTTGCCCTTAATGCATATATAATCAGCTTCACGCTGGAGTCGACTGCTATTTTGAAATCAGTTCTACTTCTAAATGCTGTAACTGCATTCAAGCTTCATACATATTTAAAAGCATGCCTACAAACCCTTGGATATTCCTGGTGTGCATCTTCGTCCAAGATGTAGAGCATTACCCTGTCTGACCTCTCCAGGCCTGCAACGGCGGCGGCTGATCCCTGCACCCCTGCCAGACACTTCCTCCATAGGCAGGAAGGCTTGTGCTGCAGGCCAGTGGGTGGACCTGCCTCCACTGGGAGGCACCCTGAAGGAGGCCTTTGAGATTAAGGTGTATGAGATTGATGATGTGGAACGGCTGCAGAGGCGAAAGGAGGGGATGGCCACAGAGGTGAGGGGACTACTTATTGAATTTGCATGTTTGAGAAATGTTTGCCATGAACAGGTGCAGTAAAGGAATACTTAAGTATTTTTTAGCCTAAGCTCAAACTTCTGTACCTGGGATTGAATTACCAGGGCCCCAAGTGGGGGAGGGCCCTTGAGGAGTCTGGAAGTTTATTTTCCTTTAAATATTAAAGGAAATAATATTTAATAATAGGAGGGTGGCTCTGGGCACTGCTTGTGCATGGTGCCCACAATTGATTGCTACACCCCTGCCTGTGGAGTAAGAACAGTTACACTATATGTCCAAATGTTTGTGGACACCACTTGTAATGAATGCATGTAATTAATGTCTATTTCAGAGTATTGTCAGTACAACATGACTCTCTGGATCAGATAAACATGAACCTATTAGCACCATGTCTAATGCCAGGTGTGGGCTAGAGGGGTATAGAGCCCCCCAGCATTGAGCTGTGGAGCAGTGGAACTGTATTCTTTTGCTCCATCAGATATTTTTGGGTTGGAAAGCTGGGGATGAGGTGAGGTGGTGATCATCCAACATTCTGATGCTCACATCACTGAATTCAATTATATTACTCACAACAATGCTCCTAAATTTTGTAGAAAGCCTTGCATGGACAGTAGAGACAGTTACTCCACACATCTTTTTAATACCTTGATTTCAGATGAAACAATGGATGAGCAGGTGTCCCAATAGTTTTTGTCCATATAGTGTAACACAGACAATAATTAGGATGTGTTGAAATTTGTTGAAATTCCGTAGACACAGTAGTTAGAGATGAGGTTGAAAACCAAGGCAATGAGAGCACGGAGTTTAGTATTTTGTTCATGCAGCTCTTGTTGATTAATCACCACTTTCACTCATTTATATTTTCAGGTCATTAGTACTCATTATGCTGTGTATGTTCAGTAACATTTACAATATGCAATCATCCAGTTAAATGAATGAAATGAAGAAACTTGGTAGTGAGTTTGAATGACTATTGCCTTGACAATTGGACATATCTTCAAGACAAAGAAAGCAATCTTCAGCTTTCCTCTTTCAATCATTTGTGTGGTGCCTGGTCATAGATTGACGGTAGCAGGGACAGCCTAGCTGAACGGTCCTAATTGAGCATGACATTAATTAAAAATTGTAAGCATCAGTGATGGTCATCCTATATTTCTTCCTCTATCCTCATGACCGCATGGCATTTGCATTTTGTCAGGAGTAGAGGTTATCTCAGGAACAATTACTGATGTCTCCTAATTGATTTGGATATGAGGGATAGCTAGAGCTTGGGTGGGCTGGCACCACAGCTCAGAACAAGGGAGGGGTCTGATGATGGATGAGGTGTGGCCTCTCAATCTGCGGCTTGCCTGATGGCTCTTTATGGCCCGCTCTGTGCTGCATGACCATGGGCCATTAACTGTTCCCACAAGCCAGAACCCTTCTTGCTCTGCCGATTGTGTGGAGAAGACATTAACTCCATGGAAAGGTGCTGTGATTTATTTTCAATTAAGAAAAGAACCTCAAATTCATATTTGAGAGCCAGACAGCTCCTGCTAAAAATTTGGCTTTTATTGTGATGGCGTGCATGAGAGTGGGCATATGTGTGAGATGGGACATTTTTGACTAATGGTATATTCTCATTTAGGTTATTTGAATGTCTGAGTGAGATCGAGTCTTCATCTGTGTATGTGTATTATATTTGCATTAGCATACTCAAACATCTCTCTCTTTCCTCCCTTCCATCTATTGTCAGCCATTTCAGGATGTTGAAAAGGTATGTTTTTTAGGATGGATGTGATCTGACTTGCACAAAGTGGGTGTGCTGCAAAACCTTTCTCACACACAGCATGGGGTTGACATTTAATATTGAAGGAATGCTTCACCCAGGTATCACATAGCAACCACTAGATATAACCACCTAAATACACAATATGGACAAAGCATTGAGACATCTACTCATTTATTGTTTCTTCCAAAATCAAAGCGTTTATCCCACTTGTTGGAGTAACTATCTGTACCCTCCAGGAAAGTTGTTCTACTAGATTTTGGAGTATTGCTGTGAGGATTTGATTGCATTCAACTACAAGAGCATTAGTGAAGTCAGAATGTTAAATGATCATCATGCCATCTCATCCCGAACTCCCCAACTCATTCCAAAAGTATTGGATGGAGCGCCATCATTCCAGAGACAGCTCCACTGCTCCACAGCACAGTGCTGGGGGGTTTGATACTCCTCTAGCCCTAACATTAGACTTGGTGCCAATCAGGGGGCGTGGCACCAAATTCTGGGCCCTATGGACAAGCAGTGCCCTGGGCCCCTCGCCCATATTATCAAATATTATTTCCTTTAATATTTGAAGGAAAATAAAATTCCAGACTCCTCAAGGGCCCTGGCCCCACTTGGGGCCCTGGTAACTCAGTCCCACTTTTCCCCCCACTACCATGCCCCTGGTGCCAATATGTGTGTGTGCATTTACACATCTGTCTCAGCAATGAAGGGTGAATGAATGGTGTCCACAAACCTTTGGACATATATTGTAGCTTTGTGGTTTCTGCCAAAATACATCACGGAAATGTCTCAATCCACCAAAGCTGTATCCAGATCTTAATGAAGGTCTCACAGATTGATGGATGTGGTTTAGGACACATGTACTGTGAACTATAAAAAATAATAAACCTTCACCAAAACTGTACATGTAGCCATTTCAGACAGCAGTAGGGGGGGTTGAGGATTGATCTTGGATCAGATTTCTGTATTTTCATCGCTATTAATAAATCTGTTGTATATCAGCATTTCATACTGCTCGGTTGTCAAAGGCGGCAGACGCAGCATTCATCTACATTCATTTTGGCTATTTTTTACAAATACTGTCATAAATCACATTGATAGGTCTGTGCAAAACCTGGATGAGTCGGTTGAGGCACGTTTTTTTATGTATTTTAATGGAACCAACTGGGCTGTTTAGGTGACTTTTGAGTTCTAGTGTTTGTTAGCAAAGCCTTATAGCTTTGCTTCTAAACCAAAGAAGGCAAATCTTGCAGCTGAAAATGGCTGACTAACCACATTTTAGGTCAATGTGTATAAATAGAATTTCACATTTAAGTACCTAAGATTGGGTGAACCATTCCTTTATAAGCCTTATAGTACCATACTTTCTTTTCACTGTTTCAGTGGCAGGACAGGAACAAAGGGTACAGGTTAGCACCAGCTTATGTTTCTTTTCAACAACCTGTTCCGCATGGTCATGGTCCCCATTTCCTAATCCCTTAAGCAAACGCTCTTCTAGAAGATTTAATGCAAGTGAGAGCTTAGGCTAATTTTATTTTGAGCTTGGCCGTATTTAATCCGGCCAATGGACCGGCCGAGGTTACTCGTGACTTAATTTACTTTAAGCTCTGGTGCTGTTTACCTGCACCCACAGAGGAGCCTACAGTGGCTCGCAGGTGCCTGACGCAGGTCTCTGGGCTTTGCCTGGCAAGCTGTCAAGAGCACACATGCAGAGCTATCCAGTTCACTAAATAGAGCTCAGTCATCACTCAGCTGCTGTCTCGTTACTGTCTCTGCTCACAGGGCTTGCAGTACTTCAATGTTCGCCTCAGGATGCTGGAGAAACGGCAGCAGCAGATCAGGGAGCTGAGGACCAAGCATGAGAGACTGAAGAGAGAGCTAGAAGACGCTAAGACTCGGCTAATGCTGGATCCTGCCAAGTGGATGGGAGAGTGTGAGTTGCTTTTTTAGCTCTTTAACATTGCAATAAGTGGTGATAGACAAAGTATGCAAATCTCAAACTTGAATGAAAGAGATATCATTGGTAAACTTACTTGAGTACATATATATATATATATATATATATATATATATATATATATATATATATATATATACTTAAATGTACATACATACATATCAGAAGTAAACATACTGTGGATATTACGTTAAATAAAAATAACAGTGCATTCTTAATTTATGTAAAATTATTAAAATATTCTTGTTTAATCAAATTATGTTGAACTGGTTTTATTATGTTGAATTAAGATTTTATTAATTTAAAAGTGATATATGGTTACACTACATGCAGTTAACTAATAACTAACTATTAATTAACTAAAAAACATTTTCTTTACATCTTTTCTGCCACAGAACATTGAAACTGGCATGTATTACACTGACAATGACATAAAATGTAATATCCCTAATATCCTTAATATTTCCTTAATATTTCCAATAATCACCCATGTTTTTTTCTGTAAAGTACTGCACACCAACGGGTCTTTGATTAGCTTTCAAGACAAGCCTCTCTAATGGACAACATTTCTTGCACTGAATTGGCACTGCTGCTTTAAGACCATGAACTTTGTTGTTGCTGCATTCATGCTAGTGTTGCCAATTTAACAATTTTGTTGTTAGATTTATAGACTTTTCAGAACAGTAGTTGTTTGTACAAATCTTAGCTATTTCCCATAGAAGAGAATGTCCAAAACTGCCTGTGAATGAGAGGCACATCTAATCTCTCTCCTCTGTTCCAAGAGAGGAGCAGTACATTCAGTCCACATGGAGCTCACACAGATGTGAATGAGCTGTGCATGTGCAGTGCATGTGCTGCCAAGGACAATTACTATGAACGTCTGAACATCTGAATTGAGATTAAATCATTTATTATTTAGGAAAAAGGTATTTTCAATTTGGTATGTACACAACTATCTGACAAATGACTGCATACAAATGCAGGCCCCATAGTTCATTAAGTCTGTTAAATTTAGTATTTGTGCATAGCTTAAGTTTTTTGAATTTCAGTGCATTAAGTAATATGTGCTGTTTTTTGTAAAACAAAAAAAAAATGCACATATTTGGTTTGGTTTATCCTGCACAAAGATTAAGAAGAACAAGAAAGAAGCAACAAGATGTCATGATACCATCTGACACTAGGCATATAAATACCACATGTTGTCATCCCACATATTAGCGCATTGTCATCTAGCAACATTTACTGATTTGTCAAGCAGGCTTTAGCTTCTTTCCTATGAATACATTTGGAAACACTGCTGAAGTGATTTGAGAAAATCAGCTTTAAATGCCACTTGGTGACATTTTTATATGGATACCTTCTTTCTTTCATTTAATCCTGACATTCAAGATGCTTGACATGACCAAAATCTAAAAGCTGCTGGGTTGTTGTTTTTCTGCTAAATACTTGGCTGAGCCTATTGGGTCATATTGTTGGATTATTTCCACAGTGCTATGTAATTAAACTACTGGGTTAGTCTTTTGTTTTTTAATTTGCACTGTGTTGTGTAGGTTTTCTTTTCAGCTCACAGCACAAGAGGAAGCCGATAAGCACAGAGATGCTAAATTGTTTTATCATGGCATACACATTCCTGCTGTGTATTATAAAGTAAATATTATTTAGTTAATGTCAAATCTGTAATGTTAGCCATATTTTTCTGGGTGTCTTTTATGGTGTTTACAAAATTTCCAATAACTCTGTTACCAATATTAGATTAGATTAGATTTAACTTTATTGTTATTGTGCAGAGTGCAGGTACAGAGCCAATGAAATGCAGTTAGCATCTAACCAGAGTGCAATGTGCAGTGTTATTTACATAAAGTGTAGTAAGTAATTATTGAGGTGGTACAGTGAGTGGTGCTTGAAAGTTAGTGAAACCTTTAGAATTTTTTATATTTCTGTGCAGAAATGCAAGGGTGCATTTAAATCCCAGTGCAATGATACAGTTTGAGTTAAAGTCGCAGTGCAGAGTTCAGTAGGATCACAGCCTCTCGAAAAAAGCTTTTCCTTAGCCTGCTAGTCTGTGAGCGGAGGCTCTTGTAACATCTGCAACATGGGAGAAAGATGAAAATCCATGGTTTGGATGAGAAATGTGCCCTGCCCAGGCAGTGTTTGTGATAAATGTCCTGAATGTTAGAGGTTTACTGATATGTTTAGCTTATTATTAGGTTAATGCAAAAATAACTCCGTTTTTACCATCCAAAAAAGTGTTATGATATACAAACCAGATTCCAAAAAAGTTGGGACACTAAACACATTGTGAATAAAAACTGAATGCAATGATGTGGAGATGGCAAATGTCAATATTTT
>BRDA01011947.1:22795-38464 GCA_036984385.1 Crenuchus spilurus
GAAGGAGACCAGGCCGTCTAGCTGAATGGCGGAGTCTGGAATGGAGTTCGTTAACCATGTCTCGGTGAAAACGAACACACAGCAGTCTCTGAACTCACGCTGGGTTGTTCGCTGAATTTGTAGGTGGTCCAGTTTATTTTCCAGGGAGCAGACATTGGAGAGCAGAACTGATGGTATGGCCGATCGGCTGCTATTGGCCCTTAGCTTAGCACAGACTCCGGCTCTCTTACCGCGCTTCCGGATCCTCGCGCACCGCTTGCGGGGGACCTTCTTCCGGGAAGCCGGCTCAGGAATCCCCGCGGGTCTTAGCAGGCCTAGCACACGCAGTTCTGCTCGTAGACCGTCCAAAAGTGTTTTTTCCGGATTTTGCAGGTGTAGAAGGGTCTGCCGGTCGTAGATGAGTGTGCTAGTTGTTCTTGTAGTGAACTCTTGCATGGTTGCGAGTTCAGCTCGGACTTTTCCAACAAAACAAACAAAAAGGGTACCATGTTTTTGTTCCCGGAGTGGCCGCTTCTCCAGTGTCAACAGTGATCTCTGCGCTCACACTCGCTAGTGACTCCTTGTTGCGATTGGCGGATGCTCACTTGCTTGTAACTCTGATCTCGGCACGCATCATAAAGAAAAAAAAACTACTGAGTGATGGCTCATATCTCAAAACATTTGTAAGTTAGGTCACTCGTAAGTCAAGGTTCCACTGTTTTAAATGGAGACAGTCCAAGCATTTGAGATTATTTCATTTAATTTTCACATAAACCAGTTTGTGAGAAGCCATCCGTTTACATGCCTCTAAGTTTCTCTTCAAAATTCTCCAAAAAAAAAACTCAATAAAAAAAAAGATTAATCGCGATTGACTATAGGAAATTCTGAGATTAATTGCGATAAAACCATTTTATCGTTTGACAGTTGTACTTGTTATGCAAAATTATATGATTGTTTCTAGCTGAATATTAGATCACTTTTTATTTAAAATACTGTAAAAAGTAATACTGAAAAAATAAAATACTGTGAAATTCTGTAAATGCGTTGGTTAATATTAGCTGACAAGCTAAGTTACTTAGCTAATCGTTTAGGTAACTGCAGCTAACAGCCTGGATAACGAGCCCTTCATTGTAGTTATTTTTACCCAATAGTTGGGTAGATATCCACAACCCAGCTCATTGGTTCAACCAGTTATCCCAACCCAACTGGATTGAAATAAAGCATGCTGGGTTCATTCATAATGGACCCACTGCTGGGTTGTATATTTGACTCAAATTGGACTATATTTAATCCAACAATTTTTAAAGTGTAGATGTCATATTCACAGATCTTTATGGATCAGCACATGCTGAAAATCGTAAGGTAGAAATCATATTTTCACTCAAACTGTAGTTATTACAGTAAAATTACATGAATAAATCAGTAACAGTTGATTAGAGTCTTTGTGGACAGATGTACTTGTCCAACACTGCCCATAAGTACTAAGTACATCCTTGTTACGTAATTGCTGTTGATGGCATGTGTGGTGTAATTTATCTGCAAAGGCAAGGTATTATGCTGGTATTGGGTCAAAGTAATTTGACACTGATGCATTAGATAGCTTTTCAGAAGATGTAACTATCAGCAGGGGAGTTTTATACTCTTGGTACTAGTGTGGCATTATGATGTTTGCAGTGATAAAGCAAAAAATGCAAACATCAAAGGCAGAGTTTAAAAGAGTAATATTTAAGAATGTGTAACTGGAAGTGTTTTCTACCCTATATGTAGTATTATATAGGTTAATGGACCTTTTATGACTTTAATGTTAGCTTTAGAACTCATGGATTCACATTTTGTCCAAATATGTCCAAATGTTTGTGAACACCACATCTAACTCAGCTACTTCACGTTTCAATCATTGCTGACACAGATATGCAAATGACCACCCACAGCTTGTGTAGTACCTGTAGAGAAGTACTGTCAATAGTACAGGACTCTCTGGGGCAGATAAAAGAGTTAAACGTAGTGTAAACATCCATAAAAGGAATTAAACTACAAACACTTCAACATTTCACTGTTTTGTGATCATAAGATGCACCAGTGAGTTTGCATATATCTGTCTCTTTCATTTACAGCACGTTGGCTCCCATATTGCTTTTTAAATGAGGT
This sequence comes from Crenuchus spilurus, assembly GCA_036984385.1. Classification (NCBI taxonomy): domain Eukaryota; kingdom Metazoa; phylum Chordata; class Actinopteri; order Characiformes; family Crenuchidae; genus Crenuchus; species Crenuchus spilurus. The sequence continues at coordinate 24,923 of BRDA01011947.1, forward strand.
GCAATACAGGAATGCATTATAGTCTTAAAGACAAAGTGAGAAAATTGCCTGATTATTCTGAAGAACAAAGAAGTTGAAATCTGGTCATGTTAAAATAAAGTGTGTCATATACACAAAGTTTGGAAACACTTTATAATAACTTTCATTAATAGCTCATTAAGTAATGATTAATAACTGTGCACAAATCATTATTTCATAAGAATTTCATTAACAAATGATTTACTAATGATTTACTAATAATTTGTAATCATTTGAAAATATGAATACAATCATTAGTAACTACATGAACTGTCATTTATAAACATATGTTTATGCTCAAATTCTCATGAACTAATGATTTGTTCACAGTTATTAATCATTAGTTAATGAGCTATTAATGAAAGTTATAAAGTGTTACCCAAAGTTTGATATGTGCATAAATGTGATAAGAGATTCAGAGAGAATTAAGCTACCAAACAATGGCCACTTCAGTTCCACAACTACTGTTAAATGAGAGGATATTTTGAACAGGTGTGCGTGTAGCTGCTACACAGTAAATCTGCCAATGTTAAATTTTGACACCCTCAGTGTTAATTTAACTCTAATAGTGTTGATTTAACACTGACAAATTTACTGTGTAGTCTGTTTCTGTACTATGACTAATATATTCAAAGCCCTCGGGTTGTTTTTTAAGGTAATGAAATAAATATTTTAAGACAAATAATGTGACTATTGTAGCCAATTATCACTTTAGTACAGAAGGATAGAGGAAGACACAGTAGAGCATTAGACAGACAGATAAAACGTTAGTTAATAAAGAAGCACAGCTGTCATTGACATTGCACTTGTAAAGTGGATAGAGAGAGTGAGTGTGAGACTGAGAATGAAAGATAGTGAGTGTTTGTATGAGCATTGGTCTGTAAGAATGCAGTGTGTCCTTGAATCAATAAGGCATTATTTTCCCTCCTGCAATCAGTTCTGTCCGTCTGGCCAGGAGGTGTTTATCATTCATCTGTGACTGCTGTCTTGGGTAAAGTCATGATTGAGCCAGGCATGCTTTATAAATCAAGGCCCACTTCAGAGTAATGGTGGTGTATGTTTTCACGCCTGGACTACTACTTTTCATATTCCTGTCTGTATCAATGACCGTAGATGCTGACCAGTGGGTCAGTTTTAGTCTGACAGTATTTTTTGTTTTGATTATCAGTTTGACTAAGGCAGTAGTTGAGCTGAGTGTAGTCAGATTAAAATATGCTGTCCAGGTTGATCTTATGTGGTATAAGAGAGGTAGATCTATACATGTGAACCAATCATTTCATTGGTTGCTGTGACTTTCTTTTGAATAGTTGCCACGTGGCTACAGCTTTTTGGCACCAAAACAAACACAAGTCTCAAAAAGGACACTTTCACAAAGTGTCTCATAGTAAACATTTCATCAGAATAAAGATTATATCTCCAATAGCAACACATTATTGGATTGCTGTCAGTCCATCAGTGGAAGAAACATCTATTGTTTTATTCATAGCCATTAAAGTGGTTCACTGTAGGCTTCACATCTGATTTAATAAATTGTCCAGAACTGTTCCAACTACTGGGTGCTGATTGTGACGGCTAGCCACTGACTGACTGCCTATGTACCTTTCAACCATGTTGACATCCCACAGTCAGTCTAACACTGGCACACCTATTGCTGGTTGACCAACCAAGATGTGCTTGTGAACATAGATGTGTTATGTTATTACTGAAACTCACTAATGCTGCTTTGTAATAACATCAGTTGTATAAAGCACTACATAAATAAATTTGACTTGACTAGGTTTTCCAGTCTTCTGCTGGCATCTTATGACAATTTATGGTCCAACAAAGGCTGAAATGTTTTATTGAAATAACAAAATAAGCACAAATGTCTTTAAACAGCAAGATGAAGTGGGCATTTAACATTGTAAAATCAGACTATGTTGGTATACGTTAATGGGACTAAGCTCGCTTTTTACACAACTCTTATAAACCTTGTGGTTTAGTCCAGTTTCTTTGTATGGCCAAGAACTTACTGTAGTTGAAAATGACACATTGACCAATGTCCTTGCACAAAAATTAATTTTACTAATTCATGAAGTGGAAAACACTTACATACACTATAGGCACTGAGCTTGCATGCCTGGAGAGGTTGAGCAGCACTTTTCATAGCAAGCAAGGAGCAGTTGGAGGTTAGGTGCCTTGACCAAGGGCATTTCAGTTGTGTCTTATCGTTTCAAGCGATCGAACCACAAGCTCACACTTCTTATTTATTTACTGAGTAAAAAAAGAAAAGCAGTGTAAACAAACACAAGCCACGTTTTATGTTTATACAGTATGTTACAATTCAAAAAATAAACAATACATGTGCATTAAAATAGCAGAAGTTTGTTCTTTGTAGAGGATGTTATTTTCTCTTACAAAATCAACATTTTGTTATCAACAGTCATTTGGTGTCTAAACTTCTGCATAAAACTTTAAAACAGATACATTTTTGTTTTTTTATTATTTAGAACAAATTATATTTAATATTGTTCTTTTGTTAGTGTACTCATACTTCATTTGTGAATCAGCATAAAAGCCTGTTATTACTGTGTCTAACTGAGGGGTGGACAATATGGACAAAATTTAATATCCCCATGTCTAAAACATTTTTGCATTACATAGTATATTTTGGTAAGACACAATACATAAGCAAAATATAATAACATGATGATTCATATTGGGCAAAATTTTACATGGCAGCACTATATTCAGTTAAGTAGGACCAATTATGCTTTCCTGTAATCAACAAAGAGCAACGACAAACAATATGCAGTTATGTGAATGGAAAGCCTGTGCTTAACTTGTTTTCAGTGTTTTGGGAATATGGATCATAATGTGCCCTGCTCTGCACCTGGTGAGGGGGTAGGGAACTAACTGATCAGGATTAAATGGAGAAGATAATGAATGAATGACTGCACTGCAAAAAAAAACAATTTTTAATAAAGTTTTTAAAAAAAACCTTGTTTATGGACATTTTTTTCTTTTTTTGTTTAAAAAGAAAAAAAATTCTTAACAAGCAAGTTTTGCACAAGAAAATTAAGCTCATTCTAAGAACATATGTCTAACTTTTTCTTAATAAGATATTTCAGCTCATCTTGAGCTTTATTTACCACTTACAGGGTCTGACTATGGTTTGGTTGAAATTCCAGAATAAATATAAGATTATTTTTCTCATTTAAAGAATAAGGCCACTTAAACAAATTCTCAATTCAAGAAATGTATTTAATGACTCTAAATCAAGAGTTCGTTACACTCATTTAAAAAAATATTTCTTAAGAAAAGCAATTTTTGCTTGTAAGAAGCACAATTTTCTTTCATTTTTGACAATTTAGTTTAATTTAAAAACACATATGAGTTAGATTCATTTACTAGTTATAAGAATTCTAGCCAATTCAATTTTTTTCTTCTCAAAACACGAACAATTGATCACATTTAGGAATATTTGGCTTATTTCAAGTAGTGCTGTTTTTGCAGTGTGGTTCATGTTTTGGTCATTTATTTACAAGTTTTGGCCAATCTCAAAATGTTAAATAGTTTTAAGTAAAAAAATCTAATAACATTTTAAATGTATTGAAAGTAGTGAGCTCTTATTTTTGTCTCATATTCTTCTCTCTTACCCTTAGTTGATGTGGACCCAGATCTGGACCAGGACTCCCAGGACTACCTGGAGGCTCTGGCTCAGGCCACAGGTGAGCTGGAGTTCTGCGTCAATCTATGCAAGTCTCGCGTCATGATGGAGACCTGCTTCGACATTTTGGCACCAACGTCCCCAGGACAGGAGATGGAGGTGTGAATGAGATGGGAGAAGAGTGGATAAAATTCCCAAAAGTACATCAAATCCATTCATTCTGGCTCTCTTCTGATATCATTCTGCGGAGGAAAAGTAAGCATTTTCAGACTGGACATGCTGTATGTCATCCTCTGACAAACATAGTTGATGGATCATCTCCTGCTCTAGTCAGCACAGTGGAATCCATCAATAAGGATACTGACTGGGAGCTGAAAGGACAAAGAGAGAATGAGTGACAAGAATGAAAAAGACTTGAGAAATTCATATATCCTGCCAGAAAGTGCCTTGATTTGAGCAAACACAAGGAGTTTTTCTTTTCCGATCGGTGCTAGTATTGAACTCACTGTTCCTGAGCAAACCCCTTATCGTTGTTCCTTTTGGGAAACAATAGAAACAAAGTATTTTGCATTGTAATGTAGTGTAAACTGTATTTATATGATCTGACAGTATGTAAAAAAGAAACATTTTAGATAATAAAATTCAAAATATATAGAAAAAAAGCAATAAGGTAATTTATTGCCATTTCAAAAACCTTTGCCTTTTAAACGTTACTTTTAATGACCTCCTGTGGAGCTGCTCACCTTTCTTATCCTTTGGAGATTTCTTGCAAGAACCTGCTGTATTAGTTATTGATTGGGCTTGTTTGATTTACCCGTCAGCCTTCACCAAAGCTTCTACTTGATGAACACTGAACCAATCCAATGTATTCCATTCACATTTGGGAATATACTGACAACATATTCCATACACTATATGTCTAAATGTATGTGGACACCCCTTCTAATGAATGCATTCAGCTACTTTAAGTATCTATTGCTGACACAGATGTACAAATACGCACACAGCTTGCCTAGTACCTGTAGAGTATTGTCAATAGAATAGGACTCGAGCAGATAAACATGAATCTTTTGGCACCATGTCTAATGCCAGGTGTGGGTCAGAGCCTTATAACGCCTCCCAGTACTGAGTTTTAGAGCAGTGGAACTACATTCTCTGGAATGATGGTGCTCCACTTTGTACTTTTGGAATGATTTGGGGTGGTGATCATTCCTCATCCTGCCCACACAAATCCTCACAGAAATGCTCTGAAATCCAGTAGAAAACCTTTCATAGACAAGAGACAGTTACCCATAGAAAGCAGTATAAACTCTTTTTAATAATACCCTTGAAAACAATGAACGAGCAGGTGTCCCTATGCTTTGGTCCATATAGTGTATTTCAATGTGTTGTGACAGTTTAGATGGCATCGTCATGTATTGGCAAGCTGCCTGTACAGGTCGTATAAGCGGTTGTTCAGACATAACCATGTTCACGTGGATTGAGTTGAAGTGATTTGTGTGCGGTTTTGTTTTTTTATGCAATCTAAAGGAAGAAAACACCTGGGAGCTCTGCTGGCCACTCATCTAACAGTACACAAATGTAACAAGCACACCCAATGGCATTTAAACATGCAACATGCAATCCTGGGCCAATATTCAGAATTATACAGACAGAATCAGACAGACAGAGCCTTTAAAAACACTTCTCAGGATACCTGGTGTGTATGTATGGATGTATGTGTGTATGTGGGTGTTTTCTTCTCTAAATCATAGATAGATTCTCATAGATAAGTGCTGGTTATTTTCTACGCATCCTCTGGCAATGTAAAAAAGATGAACCTGAGACAGCAGTACTGCTTTTTTTTAATGATTATAACTGCATTTCATCCATCACTCCAGGACATATTTTATAAAATGAGGCTAAAGATGCACAACGTCAAATGTGGATTGGTTGCCTGTACTCTCAAACATGAGAGATGATCTCTGTTAATGTATTTCACATCAACAAATTCACCAGTTTATAATGGATTGCTTTTTGGCACTGGTCCAGTGTACTGGTACATAACAGGTCTCTATAAGACATCAGTCCTGGTCAGATTAGAAGTGATTCATTTTTGAATGGCAGTTAACTCACACAAATGACCTGGTCTCAGTGGTTTTATCTGACTGTAGTATAAAAAAAAAGTCCACAACCATCATCAGATGAGAATCTGAGATCAGTTCTAATATTTAACAAACAAATCAGCGCTTTATTTCTTTAAATATGAGGCTCAGGCGTTTTGACTTGAGTGCATGGTTTCCTTGTCCAGACTAACCTTTATTTATGTTACCTTTATTTAATATTGTATTATCATTTTTTTTATTGATTTACAATTTTTCTATCAGTTTAAGAGTTTTTGTACAAGTTCAGATATGTAACATTTTCTCAGTGTACCAGCTTTATACTGTACAATTTTCTAATGCTTTGTAAGACCATGTACAGACTTCCTCAGTTGCATCAGCACATGCTTATGAATAAAAATAATTTTCTTCTTTATAGTTCACTGTATGAGGGGACTTATTGCATCTCTTTTATTGTCTGATAATTGTGCTCATTTCTGAAACTTACTGAGTAGAGTTGAACACAGCAGTGGTAACAGGAACCAGACATTTAAAACGTTTAAAAGCTTCCTCATGGGAGGCTATTACATGAAATAGAATATGCTGCCTGATATCTGAGACATTGTTTTGCTATTTAAAACTAAAAAGATGTCAGCAATGCACCTTGTGAGCATTCTCTTTCAATTTACGTCTCAATCTCTCTCAGTTTCTCCCAGAAAGGCTGTAAACAAATAGGATTTGTATTTTTGCTTGACTGCTGACAGTAATCCAGCTCTGTGCTGCTGTCATGAATCCTATTAGGCCATCAAGTTTCGCCATCAGGGGCATGGTGGTTGTTTTAGGATAACTTGGTGGAAATACACAAAATGTCCAAATGTTTATGGACACAGCATTCAGCTAGTTAAGTTGGACCCATTGCTGACACATGTACTACAAATGCACATACACAGCTTGTCTAAAGCCTGGAGAAGTATCCCCAGTAGAATAGGACTCTCTGGAGCAGATAAACATTAAATTAATGACACCATGCCTAATGCCTGACGTGGGCTAGAGGGGTATAAAGTCCTTAGACATTGAGCAGTGGAGCTTTGTCCTCTGGTATGATGGATCTCCATCCATTACTTTTGGGATGAGTTGAGGTTGAGGTGAGGTGGTGATCAGCCAACATGCTAATCTAACTAATGTTCCTATCACTTTATGCAATCTATTCCTCACAGCAATTTTCCAAAATATAATAGAAAGCCTTCCCTGGATAGCAGAGACAGTCACTCCAACAAACTTGATTTGCCATTATTGTAACTATAATTGTCCAGCTTAGTTAGTATGGTTGCATCTTCCTGTAAAACCAATATGTCAGACTGATACACTGTGATTCTATTCTGGTTTAAGACGAATGTGCTTTAGTACTTAGAGAATAAACACATAAAATCAAGCAACACTTGCCAAGCTCCTAACAGATGTGAACTATAAGACCAATTGCTCACTGATGATTTGAACTGCTCAGGGAACAAGATTGTGTAAACTAACGATGGCATAAAATCACACCAATCACCCATTGTTGGACTGTTAATCTGTTAGCAGACTCTGAGGACATGTGAGGAGATGCTACCACACAGAGTGCCAGAGCCAGCACAAAATCGAGAATTTAATTACACTATGGATTCATCTCCTTCAAGCTTGTGGGTCAATAAAAGACGACGCTTGGATTAAGTTATTCAATTATACTCTTGAGTGCGGTAGCTATAAAAAATATCATTAGCCACAAAGAAGAACCCAGAGAGGTTTATAGATCTACAGGGAAACCTCTGTTTACGAGTGTATCCTCTAGCACTTGGCTCCACCTGGTCTCCTTCTCCTCAACAGATGTGCCCATGAAATAGAAAGAGCGGTTTTAATTAGTCTTTAGTCAGAAGACAGCCAATCTTTTATACCATATATGTGTTCAGTTAATGAATTCAAAGCTTCCAGGAGGAGACCCTTTAGCCTTTATTCATGCACCGGCTTGTGTTGTTATGTACTGTCACATCTAGTTAAGAGTGAAGTTTCTACACAAACTTCAGGTTTGGCTCCTATAGCACTGATCCAATATAGGATCAAGCGGCAAAGTGGAGGGCCAAGCAGTCCAGCAGGCTAGAGTTGTTATGGAGCCTTAAGACATTCTCACACTAGGCACAGTTTGCCTGTACCATGCTGGAGCACGGTTATTAACCCTACTCACTCTTTTGTTTTGAAGATAAGTGTGCTCATACAACACAATGGAGTTCAGGTTTTTACTTATGTTCTGGCCTATTTGGAGTCAATTTGGGCATGCAAATGCATGGTGGCAGAGACAGATTCATTGATAATCATTAATTGTAATCAGGAAATGATTTTCTGCTAATTGTTTGTAATGTTTGTTTAACAGGAACTTTGTATCACTGATGTCTCCTCTGCTTGTGCACAAATAGTGCTCACTCTGATGTGTACCGCACTCGAGTCCAACTGAATTGAGCTCCGGTCCACCTCTTCAAGCCGGCCTAGCCATGGCATAAATAACTGTACCATGCTTGAGCAGGGTTTGAAACGATCACACTAGTCAAACAAACCATGCTTTGGGAGTGAGCCGTGCTCAGGCACAGTATGGATTGGCTAGTGTGAGTACGCCCATAATGTTATTGTGGCAAAAATGTGATATTAAGCAAATTTCACATCAGTTCTTTTTAGCCTCGTGAACTCATACTTTTGCAGCTTTGTTGCCATTTTTGACTGGTTGTGAAATATTTTTGCATTTAAAAAGCCAATATAGAAGTGGTCTGAGGCTTCTTATGATAACCATTTTTGGTGAAAATTGGCAACCACATCAGTTATGTTGAATGGACAAGTTTGTATATGCTGACCTTGGGACTTTTGATCCTATTATTAATTAATTAAGCATCCCCTAAATGTGAAATGACACTTCCTTATAAGGGCTCACAAGTCTGTGCTCATGTTTTGCTGAGATGTGACCTCACTACTAATTCTCATTGTCTCTCAAGAACAAACGCTTCCACAAATCAAAAAGCCAACAAATAACTTTCAGGCTTGGTATGAAAAGATCTCAGTCAGTTTAGAAGATTAAAAAAACATGGCCTGGGAAAACATTTTAGTACTTTTTATAAAATCCAATATGACAATATAAGAATATGATGCAATTCAACTGTACCTCATTTTTTTTAATTAGGCATAGTGTAGAAAAATGCAATTTCTTTGAGTTTGGATGAGCTTTACATGAGCCAAAAATATCATCTTATGAATCTGACCGTTATATTTATGTATTTATGTTATATTTTGTCAGTATTTCTGTCCTGCCTAGACCTCTGGAGTTGGCTCTCACGCCGGCGGCGGCATATTAACAAAATTCAGCAAAAATGTACAGTATATAACTGCGAGATTTTATCCTAGAAACAAAATGAAACATACCCTAAAAACCTTTAGTGTCAACTTAAATCAAAATTAATTTCTAGATGTTTGTCAGACAGCTACACATTTTTTCCAGCTCTGTTATTTATATGATAATGACATGGTAATTTTAGAGATGCCATTGGTGGAATAGTGGCTGTGGACTGTGAACATGAACAGTAGACTCCTCACCTCACATGTATCTCATAAATATTCAATCTAGGAACAACTGAATGAGTCCAACACATGTTAAGTCAAATTTGTTATGCTTTAGAAATAAAACCACATACAATTTTATAAAACTGTAATGAGCAGTGTGTACCAAACACCTCTGTTTATTCAGTTCAGAGCTCAGAAGTCTTGGCTAGAAATATTTAGAGTGTGTTTTTTCACAGTATATCAGCACATCTGGAAATCGTTTTTTGGAAAGTCGCAGAGTACAACTAAACAGTCCACTAGAAAATGGCACTAATTGATTTTAATAGGCCAACTGTTAACATGTTAAGATTGTTTAAGCCATTGTTCTGAATGGTCTAAAATTGCAAAAATACAACTACCTATAATTGATCAATCCTACCTGCTAAGATGAAGCAGTAAAACAGCCAAAATTAACTCTTCCACAATCCAGAATTAAGTGCACCACGACACTACAACACTACAGTTAATGATGTTCCAAAGAAGTATGTTTCCCTCTTTCTCATTCATGGATGGGGGAGGGCAGGTTCAAAAGGAAGCAGTTCATCCCTCAGGCTGTGGATGTGATTGACTTCTCATTCTCTCTGAATATGTGGCACAATGAACAAAACAGGGACGGGCACCATACCATTTCATTTCTGACCTCTGAGAGATACTGTGCAGTCTTGTAAAATGACCCAGGACAATATTCAAATACAACTGCATCAACACATTTTCTGCAGACTTAAGCATTTCAGAGTTATGCAGAAAAGGCCAGTTCAATCACTGGGGTTTGTTGTGGCTACTGCAGTAACAGCTCATTTCCCGAAACTAGATAACATAACATTACCAATGCACCACACAGGTACTTATAATGTAGTATAAAGCTTATTTCATCCTGGTACTGGTCATTTCAAGGTCATAGTTTTAATGCTATTAATGAGTTTGTATCAAAAAGAGAATCTTTTTTGTTGTTTTTTGTGTTTTTATTGATTTACCTTGATATAATGAGCTCAGTCCTTATTGGCTGTTTGTTATGCATCAAAAACTGGACTTTATAGCTTCTATTACTGTACGGTCATCCATGAATGAACAAATGTGGGGCTGGAGGAGTGGTGTTGGGGGGTGTAGTACCCCTTGAACAAACAAATGTCTTTGAATGCATAGAAATGGTTGTGCTGGGGATGTCCCTCTATCACTGGGATGATCTTTTTATCACCTTCTGCTCTTGACCCCACCCCCCAGCTCCCTCTCAACTCATATTCTGCCTTTATTAGGGAAATTATTTATTTATTTATTTTTTACAAATGGTGTGGTTGTGGGGTAAAGTACCTCTCGCATGAAAGAATACTGGGTAAGTTCCTTAACTCTGTTCCCTCTCTCTCTCTTTCTCCCCCCCCCTCTCGTTCAGATTATATTAACACTACCACTACTGCTTTAGGGAAAGTGACCTTGGTCTGCAGTCATGGGGAAGACGCATGCATCATAATAAGCCAGTAAAAAAGCAATCCTAGTGTGGTGCAATAGCCTCTGGTTAATGAACTGTCCATCAGTGATTATTCACCTTTAGGAGAATTGTACATAAAAGACATAGTAGGTTGGTGTTTAATTATGTATAATGAACAGGTGTATCATAATAAGTAGTGAACAACATCCAAGTCATTTTCTTATTGAATGTCTTTGTAGTCAACATATTTGCTTTCTAATGTTTGTCTGAAACATTTGTGACAATACTGATGTCTTGTTGTCAGACACTATATGGACAAACGTTCTGAGGCTCATTCATTGTTTCTTCTGAAATTAACAGCATTAAATTATATTATAAGAATTAATGTCTCTACTGTCTATGAAAGCTTTTTAATAGATTTTGGAACATTCCTATGACAATTTGATTGTGTTTACCACCCGACCTCATCCCCAATTCATCCCAAAAGTACTGGAAGGAGCTCCATCATTTCAGAGAACATTGTTCCACTGCTCCACAGCTCAATACCAGCTTTATAACCCTCTATCCCAAGCCTAGCATTAGACATGGTGCCAATAAGGAGTCCTTATTGGGCTTCAGAGTCCTATTCTATTAGGGAATAGACAAGCTCTCTGTGTATTTGTACATCTATGTCAGCAATGAGTGCAACGTAAACTAATTAAATGCATTCCTTAAAGGGGTGTCCACAAACATTTGGACATACAGTGTATTTAGTCATTGAAAGGACCCCATAATAGAGTAGGAAAATGGAAATAAACTGGCAGAGGCAAAAAAATTCCTCTTTAGACTGACTGTGAATTACAATTTCCTCAAATTCAAAAAATCTTTAAATCCACACAACCCAACATGTTCTATTCAGTGAGTCTAGTCCTTTCCTTCTTTTCATCTGCTCTGCTGTCTTGAGGCCTTGATTTCAAATAGAAAGCAGGAGGATAGACAATGGGAAGTCATTTGTGGTGAGCAAAGGTACATTTCCTGGGAGTGTCAGCCCAAACAATGTGTACGTCTGCGAGGTTCGTGCAGATTATGCTATGATTGGCACACAGCCGTGACAGGGCATGTTGCTTTCTTTTGCTGCTGTGTTGAAGTGGAGAGCGAGACAGTGATGGGGTTAATTGGTTCTTGTTGAGGGGGGAGCAATGCACCGCCTGTCACACCTAACACATTAATCCCATCAGAGGAGGCAAGTGCCCGTCAAAAGCAATGGCATGGCAACGGTTGCTGTGGTTCCCTTCATTTGCAGGCAGAATAGCCCTGAGTAACATGTATTCAGGTTTATACATAATAGACGGGCTTGGTGTGTTCTTCCACCTGTCATTATTCAGGGTTGGCTGAAGTAGAGTGGGGCCTTGAGAAGGGTCAGCAGTATAAAAGGCCTTCCAAATGGTGCTCCCTGTACACATCTCAAGCAATATATTTGTGGATTTGTGGAGATTAAGAAAAAAATACATTGCATTTACACTCATTGTCTGTTATCAGCTCCACTGATCATACAGGAGCACTTTGTAGTTTGACAATTACAGACTGTAGTTCATCTGTTTCTTTTTAAACTCCTTTCACCCTTTTCCTCAATGTGTCCTGTGACCACCAGATAATATAGCCTACAGCGAAACAGATGAACTACAGTCTGTAATTGTAGAACCACAAAGTGCTCCTGTATGATCAGTGGAGCTGATAACATAGACAGTGAGTGTAGATACAAGGTATGTGTACCTAATAAAGTGGCCAGTGTATGTATGAGAACAATGTTGCTGTCATAACAAATTGAACATTCATTGAAAAAAACAGTTCTTAGATTAGAAGAATAACTGTTAATATGTGTAACATGAAGTAATACTGGATCGTTTATATCGGTCCTTTCATCACTGAATATTGATGCTGTAGCTCTTTCAAATTGTAAACAAAGGATTTGATCGAAGACCAATGATATATTAAAATATTATTTGTAGCCATTCTTCACATCATCACTTTCTCATAACAAACCTTTCTTTCTGGAACAGAAGAAATTTCATCATTATTTATTTTATGGTGTATTGTGCCTCGGCAGCTCAGCTGAAATGGTTTTTATTGACTCATTTGAGAGCAAATTAGCCTTTATTCATGCAGCCTGAAGCAAAATTATTCTCCCTCCTACAAAGACAGAGTACTCGCACAAATCCCCAGTCTTAATTAAACTCTGTCACCTGTCCACCATGAAAGGAATCGTCAATTAGTCATCATGTGATTTGGGGACCAACTACACAGAGGTCTGACAATCAGTGAGTGAGTCACTGAACATTTCCTTAGTTGTAAAACAAAACCACATGGAATAGAAAGGCAACAGGTAAGGCGGTTTTCCATTGTTTATTCATGGCTTGCACATGACTAGCATATAAATCAGAAGTTTTAAAGCAGTTCAAAAGTAGACTTTACATGGCAGAAACAAATGGAGAACTAATTGAAATTTGAAGCTTTAGTCAAACTGCTTGGACAACACGACTAATTGTGTTTGGGAGTGTATCTGTTTCAATGGTCCTGTTTTCTCCAAATGTACATGTCACACAATGGGAACATGACAAGGAGTTCATAGGGAACATAGAACCCTGGAAACATATAACTCTGGCAACATATAACTCTGGCAAAATAGAACCCTGACAACATATAATTCTGGCGACATAGAACCCTGACAACATATAACTCTGGCGACATAGAACCCTGACAACATATAACTCTGGCGA
>BRDA01011949.1:0-22228 GCA_036984385.1 Crenuchus spilurus
TAAGTTGGTTGGGAGTAAGTTTGGTGGGGTAAGTTGTTTGGTGTGAGTTTGGTGGAGTACATTGGTTGGGGTGAGTTGGTGGGAGTGAGTTTGTTTGGGTAAGTTGGTTGGTGTCAGTTTGGTGGGGTAAGTTGGTTGGGGTGAGTTGGTGGGAGTGAGTTTGTTGTGGTAAATTGGTGCGAGTTTGGTGGGGTAAGTTGGTTGAGGTGAGTTGGTGGGAGTGAGTTTGGCTGGGTAAGTTGTTTGGTGTGAGTTTGGTGGGGTAAGTTGGTTGGGGGAGTTGGTGGGAGTGAGTTTGGTTGGGTAAGTTGTTTGGTGTGAGTTTGGTGGGGTAAGTTGGTTGGGGTGAGTTGATGGGAGTGAGTTTGGTGGGGGAAGTGAATTAGATCACTATTTCTCTGAGATCAGCGATGCTGTGTGAAAGCTGGTCAGCTGAGCTGCTGCTCTTTCATGAAAGTGAGCTTTCCTGGAAGTGAGAGAGTTTAGTTGCACATGACTGCTGGAATCTCAGACAGCTTCAGAGCAACCTGAGGGTGCAGGACAGACCAGGCCAGGAGTATCAACACAGTCCAGAACATTTTTGATTCAGTGCTTTGTCACATCTCCAGTACATTACACTACAGATTACATACAGGACCTACAGGCTCAGACAATATCTAACAGGCCTTAAATGTCTCTTCTTTCTTTCTTCATCCTATATCTTTATCTTTCCACCATTAGCCAGTTTAACTGTGTACAGTCTTGTACTTCTCTACTGTTGCAGCTCTGCTGATTTCATCAGTGTTCTCCTTCGAGTTTTTGTCAATGCTGCACTGCATGAGTCAAGCACCTGACTCAACCCTTCTAATACTTTCAGAAGAAAGAATACAGAAAAAAGCCTTAAGAGGGCAAAGAATGCTCTCGTTTTTAAGCCAAATTAAGCAATTATAAAACGTATTTTCTCCCTCTCCGTCGTAGCCTTCTACTGTAATCCTTTCAACTCTGCCAGGTCATGTGCCACTACCCAGACTTCACTGGAGTAGAGAAGGCCGGCCTTTCCATTATTTTCTGTTTACACACAGTCACTGCAGTGGATTCAGATCTTGTTGCTCTTGTTCAGATGAGTATCACACGGCTTGATCTCTGTGTGCACTGCTGAGCACTTCCATATATCTGACTGACACTTTCAGTGTGTACTGCTGGCCAAAATGTTGTATAGCCGAAATGGTAACTTTACAGGAGAACAACATCTCATAACATTTAATGGACAGCAGTGAAAGCATTCAATTTCATTTCATTTTGGAGTATATTCTTAATATCCACACAACTCCCCAGAGTAGGGTGACCAGACGTCCTCTTTTTCCCAGACATGTCCTACTTTTGAGACCTAAAAAAATGTCCAGGGGGAATTTCAAAACCATCCGGAATTTTGTTCGACTGCCTCAAACATAATACATGTACAGTGCATTGTGATTAGAATTGCCACTCCACTCCATTCCAGGTTTCTCTGTATCGCAAATTAGTCACGCCCTTCTCCTCAAATCTATCTACTTTGCATTGTGTAGAAGAAAACGTGGGCTTGCCAGTCTACCCCGAGTGTTTACAAGCGAAAGCACATGTGTGTCCGCCGGTTCTACGGCAATGCCGAAAACGAAAGTGTACGTTTACGGAGGAGTTAAAGAACAAATTCCCGTGCTTTCGCCAGGGTCGTGATCCGTATGAGGCAGAGTGCTTGACGTGTAAGGCAGGCACTTATGTGTCTGTGGCAAATAAAGGTGCCAACGACTTGCAGGTGCAGGTCAATTCACCAAAGCACGCAAAAGCAGCCAGAGCCAGGGGCGAGAGCTCTTCGGCTAAAGTCATAGATTTCTTTGTGACAAAGAAATTATTCTTTTTTTTACTTAGTCTTTCACTATTACACTCAAAACATGTCAGTGTATGTTTTTGTTGTATGTTTTTGTTAGTGTACTATGTTTTGTGCTGTTCAATAAATGCAATTTTTACACAGACACCATGTCATTTGTGTCATATCATACACCGATGACCCCCCCCCAAAAAAAAAAAAAAAAAAAAAAAAAAAGTGTCCTCCTTTTCAGAAACCCAAATCTGGTCACCCTACCCCAGAGTCCCAGCACCCATTTCTTACATTCCGACATTCATTATTTTATTACTTCCTTTATTACTTTATCACAAAATGAGGTCGTGTGGAAACTAAAATCTTGTTTCTACTCAAGTTGTTGATTTGTTGGAGCTGTTAATTAAAGATAACAAACCAGGTGCCAGATCCATACCAGGTCTTTACTGATGTATGAGTAACAAACAGGACTGGGCACTCAGTTCCTGTTCTGAAGGATGGCCTGTTGAAACGAATTAGAATTGAATGATGAACCCTATATAAAGCCCCTTCAGTGCTGTGCAGCTTGAAAAAATCTAAAAGCATGTACAGCAGATGATAGCAATTTGGTTATCAACTTTTTCTGGAGAAATTTTGTCCCAGTTATTGTCCACCCGGTTTCCGTAGACGTGCCCACGTGACTCACCGCTAATTTCGTCAAAACAAAGCATCCCCCACGCGTTCCTCACTCACCCACATTTGCTGTTCATTCTGGCTTTGTTATGTTGATAATGACCAAAACAAACTAAAACACGTCACACTGAAGCGACGGGGGCGCAGCACAACCGCCTGAAAACAGGTGCAAAAACAAATAGCGGCGAGAACCCCGAGAACGTGTGTACAAAACAGAGGCTGCCAGATGGACCCCAACAGCACGCTCTAAAACGGAGCTAAACTGGTAAGAGTGATGTAAATGTTCATTTATTCATGCCATTAGTCTGTTGTGTTTATTTCTCATTGTTTTCTGTATGTAAAACTGTAGTTATTCTATATGAAATATATTTTTGTTAATATTTTGGACTGTCTGGAACAGATTAATTTGATTTACATTATTTTTTATGGGCAATATTGCTTCAGTAATCGTTTGTTTTGGTTATCATCAGGCACTTTAGAACAGATTAATAACGAAAACCGAGGCTCCACTGTACATGTTCTGTGTTCAGCAGTAAAGTGTAAGTATGTTATTATATTACACATTATAAAACACATTTTCAGCTTATTTGATGACTTATTTTACAAAAACCATTAACAGTTTGCAGTAGTTGTATAAAAACCATCAGACCCTTTGTGCAGACTCATCTACAGTAGAACTCCATTTATCAAAAAAAAAAAAAAAAAAAAAAAAATCACAGTGTAAGATGCTGCTAGTATTTTAGCTGACAAAAAAATTATGATTTTGTTTATATTTCTGAATATAAAAGTGGGAAGGAAACATACCTACATATTTTAATGTCAGTATGGTGCACAATCATACTCACTGATTTGACTTTTTTGATATAAAACAGCACACATGTATGGATTTGGTTCTTTAAATGGCTCTGAACACACAAATGGTCCATCAACTCTAAGAACAGAGCCATCACTGAAAATAAAGCAGGAATCCACTTATTAATCATTGAAAAGTGATTAGAGAAACCACCTAAAATATCTGCATGGAATCTTTTGAAGCCCTTTGGTGGTCTGTGCCAGGATGTCCAGTCATTTATTCTAACGTGTGCACATAGGTCATTTCATAGGAGGAATGTCCTAAATCCCACCTTGCTAACTCAAACGAACTGTGTCTAACTTTAAAGGGGCAGGGTGTGGGAATCGTGTATGAAATATTTGAATGCACTGTGAGATCTAAAGTCATTACTATCCGAAAAACTAGTTAATGAATGAATATAATCACAGTTTAATCTTATATAACACCTTATTAAGTTTGACTCTTTCTGTGCAGTCTATTCATACATGAGAAGCTGACCTCAACATGTCCTTTTTAATCATAAATACACAATTATTGGCACCCCTGGTTTTAGTACTTTGTACAACCTCCTTTTGCCAACAAGACAGCACTTAATCTTCTTCTTTAACTCTTCACAAGATGGGAGAATACAGAAAGGCATCTTCGACCATTCCTCTTTGCACAACCTCTCTAAATTGTCCAGAGTCCTGGGTCTTCTCCTATGCACTCTCCTCTTCAGCTCACCCCACAGGTTTTCTATTGGGTTGAGGTCTGGGGACTGAGAATGCCATGAGAGGAGCTTGATTTTGTGCCTTGTGAACCATTTTTGAGTAGATTTGGCCACATGTTTAAGGTCATTATCTTGCTGAAAGACCCAGTGATGACCCATCTTCAGCTTTTGGGCAGAGGCCACCAGATTCTGATTCAAAATGTCCTGACATTTCAAAGAGTTCATGATCCCATGTATCCTTACAAGGTTCCCAGGTGCTTTGGAGGAGAAACAGGCCCACAGCATCACCGATCCTCCCCCATACTTAACAGTGGGCATGAGGTGTTTTTCTGCATACTCATCCTTGGTGTTACACTTGCAGTGTTTGTTACCAAAAAGCTCTATTTTGGTCTCATCTGACCAAAGCACACGGTCCCAGTTAAAATCCCAGTACCACTTGGCAAACTCCACCTATTTACACTTATGAGTATAACTCAGAAAAGGCTTTATCCATGCATGCCTCCCAAACAGCTTGTTGGCATGTAGATAGTGCCTGATGGTTGTTTGGGAGACGTCATAACCCCAAGATGCTGCCATTTGATTCAATTCTCTTACAGTGAGCTTTGGAGAACTTTTTACTTCTCTTATCATCCTTCTCACTGTGCATGGTGGCAAGATACACTTGCCTCCCCTTCCAGGCTTGTTTGTCACAGTTCCAGATGTTTTGAACGTTTTGATGATTGTTCTGACTGTAGATAAGGGGATCTGCAGGTGAGTGGCTATTTTCTTGTAGCCATTGCCTGATTTATGAAGGTAAACACACATCTGCCTTACTTGAATAGTGTGTTCTCTTGTCTTTCCCATGTTTAAGAGTGAGTAAAAGAAATAGGCCTTTGTGTGATGCCATATTTATACCCCAGGGAAACAGGAAATTATTAATTACTAATTAAAGGTTCCTAGATACTTTGATCCACTTTATAAACTACAGTAGAAATGACAAAAATTGTTCAAATACATTTATTTCCAAGAAATTGTTAAGGGTGCCAATAATTGTAGAACAGGTCATTTTATGGGAAATAATCATTTCTTAGTCAGGATTTTTTTTTTCTTAATTTTTTTCACTTGAGTTGAAGGTTGCTTTTTACTAAACTTTTTCAGAGTGAGATTATTTTTCTGCAATAAAAATGTATTTATTTTAAGGCTTTTAACACATTTTAATTAAGGGTGCAAATAATTATGGAGGGCACTGTATGTATGCATATATATATATATATATATATATATATATATATATATATAAACATGGATGTAATTTGGGTGGGGGAGAGCAATGAGTCAGGTGCAGGAGACAGGGGGACATGTCCCCACAGAATTGGGTGATAATATTATGCTACATGCTTTACAACCAGTCAAACCACAAAGGGAGCAGTGAACTTAAAAGTAACAATAGAAAACTAGAATAACTCCTACTTAACACCTGTCCACAGTGCCAAAACCAATACCAAATGGTTTGCAAACTATGTATCATTACTTGACTGGTCAGTACAAACACCATAAAGAATGTATGGGATGTCAGGAGTGGCAATGGGTTCATTCCGCTTTCCTCCCTTTTGGTTATGCACACGGGAACTAAATGAGCATAAGTGACCCTTGTGGGGAATTTCCAGTCTGTTAAATACACAACTTACTTCTACGTGGCATATTAAATCTGATCATGTAAAATGACAAACAATAACAGTATATAAAATCCTATACAGCCATGTAAATAGAAAATAATGAGAATTTTTTAAAGTGTGGAAACATAGGTTATAGGTAGTCCCTTAACCCCTAACTGGGCACAGGACAGGGTATGACAGACTATCCTAGTCAAGCCCAGGGCAGTGTCGAAACAAATCAAATTTTATATCCTTTAGGATTGATTTAGATATTGGACCCAAGTCTAGTCTTGGACCTGCAATGTCAATCATTATGAATATGATTTAGTCTGGATTTAAGCATCTAAGAACTTGGCCTCTATGTAGTTTGACTAAACTGGTCAGTTTTTAGAGGGATTTGTGCTGGTGTTAATGTGTGTAACTGAAGGAAACCTGGACAAAGAAGAACAGAAAGGTTGCAAGGATCCACATCTTTGATAGTGACCCACTTTTTCAAGTAAGGCAATTCAACAAGCTCAGAAGTGCCCAACACGCATCTAACTGTTTCACCCAGGACTGACAGCATTGTTAATTTTTTAACAGAAATTTATTAACATTTATTTATTACATGGGAATGAGACATTTTATGAACACATGGCACAATAATAATATTTACATTCCATCATGAGGCCAGTGCAGACACACATTAAAATGGAGGGAGAGAGGGAACGGAATACAGTGACTGACGACCTAAAACAACCCCTGAACAAGCTCCCATTGAATGAACACAATTCTTGCGGTTCAAAGTTAAAAAGGCTCTTAGAAAGAAACACTGCTATTTCTGAGAGACCGAGGATGAGGAAATGCTGTTCTGTGTTTTTTTTTTAATGATACAATAAAGCAGGTCTGGGTGGGGGTGCACAGAGAGCATCAGGGGTTGTCTACCACAGTGCTAGGCTAGGCGGCCTGTCTGTCCGCAGTCAAAATATATAAACACAACATCTACAAACATTCAGATGTGCAGTTCTGCCCCTTTATCTGGCTCTTTTTTAAATAAACAAAATCATTTTTCTTCACCAGCTTATAGTGCTTTTGAAAGCTAATTGCACATAAAGATACACTTTTCTTCTCTCCATTTTAGTCATGGTAGTACATTTGCGTGTATGCATTTAAGTGAGTTTAAAACAAATATTCAGTTTTATTTTTCTCTCTTTGTTTTCTTCTTTGCTTGGCAGCATATTATGACTCCCCATGTGCTGCATTCACCACATTGGAGAGTGTGTGCGTGAAGTGTGTGCGTGAGTGAGAGTGACACAGGGGTCAGTGTCCGGTCAGATAGTCCTGTGTAGAGTCGGAGGCAAAGGAGTCGGCGTCCTCGTTGTCGGAGTCATCACTGCTGTCGTCAGCTGCAGGTTCACCACTCAGTGCGATGCGAGCGTAGTCGTCTGTGTCGATAGACTTGCAGAAATGTATGGCGTACTTAAGCTTCTCTTCCAGGACCAACTTACAGGAGTAACGAGGCAGTTTGAGAAGGAAGAAGCAAGTGTACGACTCTGGGAGGAAGTGGTCTGGTGGGTTGTACTTGTCCAACACCTAGAAGGGAAGTGGAATGGAAAAAGGAGGAGCTCAAATATTGATGTGATCAAATCCAAAAAGTTGTGTTTAGACTAAAGTGCAGAATTTTTTTAATGTCTGACCTCCAGCTGGAAAAAAAAAAAGACTTTAACATAGAATTCCTACTCTGACAATCATTGTTGACATTACAAACCTCATTAAACAGATTATTTAGTTCATAAACATTCAGATTAATTGTTCAGAAAGGATTTGGCTGTGTTAGTGACCTGTATCGGTCTAATGCAGAAAAAACATGTCATGCACATTTTTAGACATCAACAAAAAAAGTAACATTTGTGATACAACCTTTTGTATTAAAATTGGCATAAATAATGTGTGCCTCACATTTTGCTTGGGAGGACAGCAAACAGCCTGTACATGATAAGGTTAAGAAAGAAATTGGCTTGCTTTGCTGATTTTGCAGCTGTGTCTGGTACTGCTTCATCAAGTACTAAGTGCACATGTACAGGCAAAAAGATACATAACATTACATTCATGCTGCATGTCCACATATTGTATGTATATTATGAAATCATATCGGTCACATCAAAGCAAAATATCGGATATCAGTCATTTCAGCCTGGTAATGTGAATGTAGCCCAAGAAGGTGTTAACTTCCAATTCAACATGTGAGGTTTTATCAATATAAATCAACACTAAAGTACTTTTGTCCTACTTCTAAATAAACAGTTTGATTTCTTTCTCAAACGTTTTCTGAAAATGTAAATTTAAGTTTAAATATTATTGTTAAATGATCAATTGTATTACTAATGTTAGCTGGATAGCTAGTTGCTACAATACTAGCTAGCCAATGTTTTCTTCAAATCAGGAGTCTGAATGAGCAGAGGTTGAAAAAAAATGCAAATCTGAAGAAAATATGTGACCCTGTCAGGGAAAACCAGGTCAAAGTCATTCTTTTTTTTCCAAAATTTTTTTTTTTCAAAACAACTTTTTTGTGAATTTAAGTTTTGTTTTTGATCAAAATATGTACTCCGATAAGATATCTGAGACTATTATCTTTCATTTACAGCAATAATACAGTGGCGCTACGTTTCGTCGCTAATGTGAGTGACACGATATTGACACGATATCTCAATAAGTTGCCAAGTGACTTTGGCCTGGTTTTCCCTGGCAGTGTCACATATGTTCACATTACAAGGTGTATTGTCCAAATTGTGTTGATGCAAGTTTAAATTTGATTTGTGCAACCTTGTTATATGAACACAGCAAAATATTCTTCACTTCTTAATGATCACAATCACAGCTCCAATTGCCTTTGTAGGCTTGTGCTGGTCTAGATGAATGCTCCCTCACCTGCACTACAAAGTCTCTGCCACGGAAGTCTGCGATAGTCCTGGGCAGGCGTGTACGTCCCCACACAAACCTGAGGAAGAGCGAGCGCTCTGTGTTGGAGAAGGACTCCATAACTTCCCAGAACCACTGAATGAGTGGAGCTGTAGGCTCAACCCCTTTATAAGTGGCTACAGACTTCAGCAGATGCAGCGGAATGTCAGGACTACCACAAACCTGCAGATTGAACATGGGCATATTAACAAAAATCACAAAAATAAAATACAAATGTGCACATTAAGCTTAGTGATGTCAGCATGGATACAAGCATCATACGCCGTTACACAAAGGCCAAAATTCACTCATTTTTCCTTTGTCAATGTGGGCAATCATCAGTCATCAATTACGGATCAGAATCTGGCTGCTTGTCAGTCACCATCACCTGATTACTTGCTCTACTGCACTGTCATATTGTCACTACATAAAAAGGAGTACGTAGTGTGTGCTGTGTCAGAGCCCTTACCATGGTCTCAAGCTCATAGCCGGTGAAGAGAGAGAGTAGAGGCACTGGCACAACCCGGGCCATGCCCTCCCTCACTGCAGCCACCTGCTCATCAAACTCGTGCAGCCTGTACACACAAAAGCATAAGATAAACTGACAAACGCAGACTAATACAATCCCTCTGGCACAATCTGCACAAATCTAAGAGCCAGGAAACTCTTGACACACTAAAAAACGGCTCCCACCCAAAGCTGCTTTGCCTTGGCTGTCTGGAACAGGTGACCACATGCTGTAGCTTTAGGCAAGAGGCTGATATGCACTACTGAAAGCAAGGCCTCACAGATGAACACAGTTAATATATAGTCCTACATCAACAAATTAGAATAAAGTGAACATTTGGACACATCGCCCGTGTGTGTGGTTGAGTTCTAAGTGTGAATGGATTGAGTTAACTGTAAAGTGTCCTTGGGTTTAAGAAAAGTGCTATAAAACATTCATCACATTTTCTCTTTTTATTGCATATTTTACACTCCTTACACGTAAAATGACATTTCAAGCCTTTTTGTTTTAACGTTTTGATCAGCATGGCTTGATAAAGCTTTGCTCATGAAGTGGATGGCCAATCAAGCACAGTAATATGGTCCACAAACCATTTGGTATTATTTCTAGAAGTGGATGCAGGGGCTGTGTCCTACTAGAAAACGAAAGCATCATTTCCATAAAGGTTGTCAGCAGATGGAAGCATGAAATGCTCCAAAATCTTTTGTTTGACTTTGGACTTGAGAAAACATATTGGACCAACATTAACACATGTGACATTGCACCTCAAACCATGATATTATATTTCATGTATGACTGTAAAGTCCATGAAAAACAGGCAAGAATTAAGAGAACAAAAATGTTACTTAATGACTTTATGTTCTCTTGCATGCTAAACAAAATATGAAACTCTACTTGCCAAAGCAAGCCATAAAAAAAACAAAAAAAACAAGTCAGATGTGCACAAGTAAAGATGGCGGCGGACAGATGTCTTTTTAAGAAGGTTTCTGTACTCACCTGTAGTTGATTGCAAGACGCACATACTCGGTACGGTTCTCCAAGCTGATGTGCGAGTGTTTAGAACTGAGCTGCACCTCCTGACCACAGGCATTGGGCACAGTAAAGGGTAGTGGCATGGCCTCAAACTCCTCCGCAGATGCCTCATTATCTCTGATGTACATCAGGCCAGGGATGAAGTCCTTATCCACCTGAGACATATACAAACATACAAAACGTTAGAGAACTAGATAATGTTGGATAGTGCACAGTTTGAAACATGGCAGGATCAAGACAAAGCCAAAAAAATGTGAATTAAAAGGGTATTTAATTTACTATGGAGGAAAAAAAAAAACAGCTGCATTATTTTAGCAGTTGATGGTTAATGTAAGATCATACTACATTTGTAAGTCTCACCACGCACTAAACTGAATATTAAGGTTTTCGTTCACTGTCTAAATACCAGACCTGTGCACTACTCTGTAAATGACCGAGTCTGTGTATGCTCGCCATAGTCTTGTGGTGAAGAGACTTCCTCTTTAACCTTTCCAAAGGCTTCGGGCAAAAGACTCTGAACAAGAGCAGCTCTGTGAGGAAAGGCCATTCTGAACTCCACAGTCATATCTCTAAACACGTCCAGCATCTTATGATTTCAGCGTGAACACAGGAGAGCTACCCCTCTCTCGCACGTATTCCAGCTCACCATCTACTATCAACACTGGGGAAGTAAAAATACATTGTGGAGTTCTCATATATCAAGGCAAAAACTGGGATAATGTGCATCTTGGAGATTTGATAAGGCATCACGAAGATCATGCAACTAATGCAAAAGCATTACTTGAACTCCAAAGTTCACAAACACATAGAGAAGACCCCAAGGACTGTTTATCTGCAACTGCTTAAAATTATAGCAGAAAAACAATCATACAACAGAACTTATTTTGCGCACAGTAAAAATATTGGTGTTCACTGTAAAGGTTTGGTTTTATTTTTTTCTATTTACATATTTTCAAACTCTACAATAGTTTCACATTATTTTACAAAGTTGCAAGTTAACTGTTTTACAGTGAAGGTAAATAATATTTTCATCCACTGTAATAATCTACCACTACATGGGCATCAGTATGTATATCCTGGCTATGGACTGTGATATTTCAGTTTTTCATGCCTCAAACAAATAAACAATCTGATTGGTTGACAATATTCATTTGCATAAACGTTGGCCAGCAGGCGGGAGGCTCTCACATTGTTTAAAAAAATGCAACAGGCTTGATGTGACGGTTCCATTACGCATTCTTTCTGAAAAAAATCTTATTGAACTTCAACAAGCCTTAAAGCATAAACAAAGAAACACTACTGGCCATTATACACTCAAAACTGTACAAAATGATAGACTTTAATAGGATCTAAAAAAAAAAAGGGTTTTAAGTGTTGAGAACTATGAAACTAACTATTATGTTACCAAAATTAAACTAATTTCAATAAAGGACAATTAAAGCTGCAATACAGGTACAGATTGAAGTTATATAGCATTCCTTACAGTGTCTATGTACCACGCAGTGTGTGCTCTGGGAAAGCAGCTTAAAAGTACATTAGAAGTAGCACTATGACCATGTCTGCTGACCTGATCACTCGAAAATGTAAAGAAAGCCGTTTTATCTACTCGTTTGATCTTGTGGTTTGTAAAAGGGATTTGAGAGAGCTTGACAACCTTAAATAACCTAAACAGACAGATTTTTTTTGTCTTCCAAAGGCAGTATTTGATATGTGGCAAACTTTGAAGATCAATGTTTGGTTCCAAACTGTTCTCCTCAACACTCTTCAGCCATTGCAAGGATTTGTTCAGTTCAAGCAAAAACACTTGATTTAACACAATGATGTTAATTAATCAAAACTGTCACTGGATGATAACTACAAATTTAAATTTGGATTAAACTTTTTGTCAATGTGAAAGCAAACAGAATTTGACTTCTGCATTTAATCCATCAGTGCAGTTAAACACACACACTAGTGAACATGTGCCCGAAGCAGTGGGCAGCCCTATTCATGGCACCCGGGAAGCAGTTGGGGTTTAGGTGCCTTGCTGGTGATCGACCTGGCAACCTTCCGGTCAATGGACCAGATCACTAACCACCAGGCCACGGCTGCCCCTGGCAACAAAGGTGGGATACGAACCCACATGTGCAGAACACAATGGACAATACTGGACTGTCACAAGCTTTGGAAATGGTTAAACCAACACACTAATAAATAGATTTTTTAACATCTACTTTTAACTCCAGGTGCTTTAGATATTTGCACAACACTGCATAGTGCCAAAACAACATTTTGTGTATTTCACCATTTATAAGCACACACCTCAAACACATTCACTCACACAGTCTTACCTCACTGAGATCAGCAATGGTCAGGTTCATGCCAGCCAGTTGCTTCCACACAGGTTCTGCCAGGTATAAACTAAGAGGACTTCCTGTACGGATAGCTATACCAAGGAGAACTCCTATATACATACAAACAAACATCAATTTTATGTGATTAATACAGTAAGCAACACAAACAAAGGTGTGAGACAAGTTAGAAGGGTAATAATCTGGTTCTATCCACATGTACTCAGCTCTGTATTTTTAACTTAAGAGACTGAAATCACAATACCAATTAATTCACTGCAGTGAAGCTTAAGCATGCTTTCTGACATCAAAATTTGCAAAGGGAGGACGTTTACAGAATTTAAAAAATCATAGATTAGCTTGTTTGAACACTTAAAAAATGTCAAAATTAAATGATTTCACAATTGTGGCCCCGCCAGGGAAAACCAGGTCAAAGTCATTCTTTTTTTTTTTTTCTCAAAATTAGTTTTTATCAAAAAAACTTTTGTGAATTTAAGTTTTGTTTTTGAGCAAAATATGTACTCTGATAGATATCTGAGACTGTTATTTTTCATTTACAGCAATAATACTGAGTGGCTAAGTTTTGTCACTAATGTGAGTGACATGATATTGACACGATAAGGTGCCCAGTGACTTTGGCCTGGTTTTCCCTGGAGGGGTCACAATTTTAGTGGGTGTGGTTAATTTCAATTTTAGGCAATACTAAAACCAAATAACACTTTTAAGCTAAACTATTACAGTACTGTCTCCATCGAGATTTGTGATAAGGAGTCACTCTCTTGGAACAAGGTTGGGTGGGGTACCTAGGAAGCGGAACATGCTCATGTGTAGAGGACTCTTGGCAGCCGGATTGAGCAGGAAGCAGTCTCTGTTGGCTCCAGACTCGTCTCGGCCATTCGGAGTGACAATGAGCAGAGGAGTCAGCCCATTCTGCAGTTCTTCACACATCTCTGCTATAGACTCACTGTATCCTCCTCCACAGTCATCTACAGACTCGCCTACACACACACACACACACACACACACACACACACACACACATAGATCAAAGCTATGGGCAGCAGTAAGAACTAATCAGCTTAGGGAGCATGATCTCTCACATTCTCATTTTAATAATGATTCATTATGGTCTGGATTATTTGGGCTATTCTTGCCTGTGTTTAAGTACAAACTTACCTACAAACTTGACCTTCCAGACTCTATGAGGGAGCAGTAGGCTGTCTGGGCTGAAGGAGCTCATCTTGGCACACATCTGTCCAAACACAGACTTTGTGCCATCTGGCCCTGCTAAACCACCCTTACTTCGAGAACGCTTTACCTTAGAGAGTTGGAGAAAGAGAATGAGTGAGTGAAAAACAGAAAAAGGAAAAGGGTGAGAAAAGATGAGAGAGACGTCTGTTCTATGACATGTAAAGTTAAATTTGTTTCAGTGCAGAGATCACACATGCACATATCCAGCTCTGTATGCCTATAGAGAACCACTGGCCCATGAACAGAAACCGTTTGTAGGTAAAGTCTGGTGAGGGGGGGGCCCCCTGCTAACTGGAGCACAGATCACACATTACACACAAAGATACAAATGCCCTGCATTATGAAAGGCATCACATGCAGCACAAAATACCAGGTCAACTCTGAAGTCACAGCATGATTATGAAAGCATATGAATGTCGTGTAAAAAACGCAAAAATACAAATGTAACATGATGGAATTCAATTCCAAAACAAGCTTTGGGAGCTTGCACCGTTAAAAAAGCAGCTTAAGCACATGGTGAAATATGAAAGAATGTTTACCTGTATTCTGTTGAGCTCCACTACTGGCCCATGTTGCCGGTCTCTCACCATTGTAGCTTGCACTACCTTCCGGAAGGCTGCCTCCTATCAGTCAGGTGGAAAACATGACATATGAGACAATGATTAAAAAAAGTTTTTGAAACTTGTACGTGTGTATGTGTGTGAGCGCACACATTCTCCATACCTTGCCCTGTGAGATGAGGATGCCTCGGAGTGTGTCAAAGCCCACAGATGGGCCCTGCCCAGTTTGACCAAGACGTCCCTCAAGGTCAAACATCGGGATGCAGGGGCAAAAGAGCTCAGAGATGTGGTGCAGGAGCAGAAGCCTGTTCCTCAGCCCCATGATAGGGATTTCTTGGAGGTGGTTATACTCCATCGGGACCTGAGTGTTTACAGGCAAACAAAATCAATGCAGCAACATATACTCTTAGATCCCGAGTCAGAAGAACAGCTTTATAAGGATTAAAAAAAAGCATTATTTGAAAAATTCATGAAGGAGTTCAACTAGCTACTCAGTGACTACAGCTAGACAAATGAGACAGCTGTACATTAGTCGTCATGAGAAAATCTCACTTCTCAAACAAAATCTTTTTTCCTGCAGCGGTCAGATTTTATGCCACATCAAGTCACCTTGTCTCCAAAGCGTAGCTAACTAAAGTGTCTAGAAAATGCTTGCTACAATGAAAGTTAGGAATGTTTATACATCTGTTGGCCTTGTACATACATCTATTTGGAAAAAAAACAGATTATAATAAAAATAATATACAGATTCTATAAAAATAATAATAATAGATAATAAAAATAGATCTTTTTAAACCCTTAAACTAAAGGCATTATTCAGAATGGAGACTGCTATGAAACTAATATGCAAGATACACAATACTATAGCAGGCTGAAGGAAGTACCTGAGCAGGGAGCTTTCCAGCATTAGTGGGCTTGCTGGTTGACCAGGCGAGAGTGTGTGCAGAGCCACAGGCCACTCTGTTGATCTTCTTGCCCTGCAGCGCTGCTACCAGCCTGGGCCTCTGGATTGCATTGGTGGTCCCATCACCCAGCTGCCCTTCATCGTTATCACCCCACGTGTATACTTCACCTGAGCCAGACACGACTACTTTACATAATTGCACGTTCATGTAACAATAACGAATTTAGGTACCTTGTGATGTTCAGCTTTACATGTTGCACTGAAGCTTACAGACCAGAACAACCACTAAAAACTAGAAATCTTACCGTCTTCTGTGCAGCACACACAGTGGAGGGAACCAGTTGCTATGGCAATGACCTTTTTTCCTTGCAAACCCTGGACCTGCCGGGGTCTGCGAACGTGGTCATCTGAGCCATGACCCAGCCTGTGGTAGTCCCCCTTTCCCCTGAAAACAAATATATACACTCTGGGATGTGCAAAACATTGCTAGTTAATTATTGTCTGTGCTTGTCTTTGCAATACTGATGTATCCTAGGCTTACATTATCATCAAACAAATCACAAAATACTGTATTGTGTGAACATCCTCACCCACTCTAACAAATTCCAAATGATTGTGTGTGTTTGTATTACAAATGTGATAAAATGTAGGTCATACGGTTTCAATACACACATTTATTTCACATGCTACTAAATAATCTATCATACGTTGCCCATGTCCTGCAGCCATTCTGCTTACCATGTGTAAACAGCTCCCGACTTAGTAAGGGCTACAGAGAACTGAGAACCACACTCCACCTTCACTACTCCCAATCCAGTTAGAGAATCAATCTAGTGAGAGAGTCAGAGACATGGAGAAAACGATCATCCATTATAACTCACATTTGGAGACATCTTTAAATCATAACTAATGAAGCACTGCGTTTGCTCTTGCCTTCATAGGCACTTTACAGCCATCACTGCCTCCACGGCCCAGTTTGCCGTAGTCTCCATCTCCCCATGACCACACCATGTCGTCATCAGTCAAACACAAAGTCTGAGCATCACCACTCCCACACGCCACGTCTATTACCCTGTGGCCCTGCAGAGCATCCACCTGCATACAGAGCACATATAAACATGAATCATAGCTTTTTTTTCATATAATACTGATGCTTGACAATGTTCGCTTTGGAAGGAAAATGTATAATATACACTCACTGACCACTTCATTAGGTACACATACACTTTTTGTCCATTTTATCAGCTTTATTTACCATATAGGTGCTCTCTATAGCGCACAGCTACTGTATCTGAATTTATATATTTATTTATACAAGTGGACCAACAAGGTAGAGGAGTCTAACAGAGTGGACAGTGAGCCAACATGGTGTTTAAAATCTCCAGCAGCTCTGCTGTGTCCTGACCATTGAAGAACAGGGTGAAATAAGTCATATATATGGTCAGTGGAGCTGATAAGATATACAATTTGTGTAGACACAAGGAGGTGGTCATAATATGACTGTACACAAGTGTGTGTATATGTCATTAGATAGAGATAGAGAGAGAGAGAAAGAGAGAGAGAGAGAGAGAGAGAGAGAGAGAGAGAGAGAGAGAGAGAGAGAGAGAGAGAGAAATAGATAGAGAGAGAGATGGAGAGAGAGAGAGAGAGACAGAGAGATAGAGAGACAGAGAGATAGAGAGACAGAGAGACAGAGAGACAGAGAGATAAATAGAGAGATAAATAGAGAGAGAGATAGATAGATAGAGAGAGAGATAGAGAGAGAGAGAGATAGATAGAGAGAGAGATAGATAGAGAGAGAGATAGATAGAGAGAGATAGATAGAGAGAGAGAGAGAGATAGATAGATAGATAGATAGATAGATAGATAGATAGATAGATAGATAGATAGATAGATAGATAGATAGATAGATAGATAGATGTGTGTGTATATCATTTAATCTCACAGCAGTTTGCAAGGTGCAGATGAGTCTCTACCCATTCACTAAATATTATATTGTGTGCCATAACCAAGCACAAATGTTCTAATAACGCATTGACATGATCCAATACATCTTTAATTCCAATCATATTAAAGACTGATAAATACACTTTAATGCATTTTACTGCAAGTCATACTGCTAATATATCATTGCAATATGTTATGTTATATGATATGTTATATCTAGATAGAATAAGAATAAAAGGTTACAGGAAGACAGTCTTTATAACTGAAGCCATGTTCCTAGCAGCAAATCAATAACTGGTTTCTAAGAAAAGGCTTTAACATATTCACTTGCCTTAAAGGTGACATGCACTGTACTAAAGCATATCCTTTCACAGCGTAAACGATATTGAAAATATCGAGTTGGATTTCAGGATGCATGTATGTGTCAAAGGCTTGGGCTAAGTCTAATAATGTTAAAGTTACAGCAATTCACACATAACATGCTCCTCAGCTGTCTGCTCACGTTAGGTGGCACAGGGGGTATGCTGCTTTGGTATGTGTGGTGTACATGTGTCTACCACTTAATAGCACATCTCTTCCAAAGGCTTTGCTTTAAAGGTCACATCACAAGAACACTGAGGGTGATAAAGGGAGAAGTGTTTAAACTGGTCAGCGGCATGTTGGCATGACTCCAGGCACTGACCAATTTGGGTTTGAGCTGGTCTTCGCTGTCTCCATGGCCCAAGCGCCCATAGCGTCCCTTGCCCCAGGTGTAGAGCTCTCCACTGGCTGTGATGCAAGCACTGTGAGCTCCTCCAGCAGCAATGTCCACCACCTCCACTCCCCGCAGAGACTCGATAACTCGTGGACGGTCACACGGGCTGAGGAAAGTAGACCCAGTTAGAAAAAAAAGCTCTATGTCAGAACTCACAAGGCAAATGTATGTGGTGCATGAGCACTCCTGGCCTCTGCTGGCAGTACAAAGAACTGCAAGACCTCTGAAAATTCGTGTTTTTTTTTTTTTTTTTTTTTTACATACAGTTATGTCACATGTCTGATGTGCCCACAGTGTAATGAATATTTACTCTGAAAAATGTTTACCCAAGTCAAAATATTCAAAAAGGTCAGCTATGCCATATGACCTATTTAAATTAGGAAATATATTTGCATTACACGTGCAACGTAATCAGAATTTCAAACAGCAAACAGGCACACAGAAGGAGCTTCTCCTGACCTCCTGTTGCCATGACCCAGCTTGCCATCCTCAGCCTCTCCCCAGGAGTAGACCTCTCCCTCTGAGGACAAAGCCAAACAGTGCTTGCCTCCGGAGTTCACTGCAACCTTCCTAATGAAAACATGCTGAATAGACTCCAGTAAGGTAGGGGTAGATACGGATTCGGTCCCTCCAATGCCCAAGCGACCTCCAGCTCCATAACCTGTAGCATACAGCTAAACAGCAAAGAAGACAGCTTTTGTAATGCAGCTTGTAAAATGTAAATGGGAGCTTGATAGATTTATGTAGAAAACCATGAAGGTGATAACAGCCAGCTACTCGTACAGCAACTAGATGTGAGTTTGTTTTTTATATATATATATACATAAAGTAGATATGATTAAAACATATTTCTACATATACTTTCTGCTAGTGTCAAGTGCTGTAAAGGTGGTTGAAGACTTACCTTCCCATCAGCAGTAACTGCAAATAGGGTCTGCTCTCCACCAATAAGCTGAACAGGCCTCAGGGTGGCCAGGGCCTCTGTCGGGGTGGGAACTTTGACCTTTGCACCTTCAATACCACCAAGCTGGCCCCGATGGTTGTGCCCCCAGCCATAGATAGTCCCACTGCCACCGGCTGAGAGAGTCCAGTCATCTGGGCGTCTACAGAACCAACATTTTACAAAAAATTAAACATTGCAAATTTGCTTTAAGCAAAGCTAGAACCTGATTATAGATATCTAGCATTCACCTGTTCATCCACTGCACCAGCTGTTCATCATGCTCCCTCTTAAACAGCTCATGACTTTCATGAAGTCCATTCATGTTCTCATGGTCTGCCATCAGCTCCCGAATTTTCTTAGCAACCTTCAAAAATTAACAAATGGCTGTTACAGTCAAACTGGCAACATAAACACTGGGCGCTTTTGCACAGTGTGACTCCAGAACCATACCTCATCCAAGAAGGGACGGGGCAAAGGTGTTCTTTTGTCCAAAGCCACTGCCACCCTGGAGGCAGTGCAGTAACGACGGAACCACGCCCACTTATGAGTTTCAGCACAGCAGGGCAGAGTGTCCAGCTCCAGATCACATGCAAGTGCCACCAGCACCTACACACAAAACATTTGCTCAGTTTCAGTTTGCAGAACCACCACATAAGAACTTTTCAGTCATACACAGACCTTGAAAAAAGGACTATGGAGCAGCTGTTTTCCTCCTCTGACAATGGGATCCTCATACTCATACTGTCTCTGCAAGGCCTCAGGAAGTCCCTTCACCAGGGCAGCCAGAGCACTGCCTGTAAAACTCTACAAGAACAACAAGCAATTCATCAGCCACAGCTTCAACACATTAACATAAACTAATAATGATTGTTGAGTTTTCCAGTAAATGCAAATGTGAGTGGTGGTTCTGGACAGCAGGAAATGTAGAAATCTTAGGTTGGACTGACCATTGAGCGAGCCTCTCCTTCACCGTCTCCCAGCAGGCGATTTATGTTGATGGACTGGCCGTACTCTGTAGTCAGGAGCTTACGTAACCTCTGCAAGGCCCACATACGGTGTCCAGCCGCTGAGCAACAGAAGAGTAAAGTGAGCAATTACAGAAGACTTGCTCATTTAAAAAATTCACTATGAAAGCTCTCAGGGCACCAATATGTTTGAATAGGTCATACCCAGGGCACTGAGCTGGGCGCAGGCTGCCAAGGAAGCAGCCAATCTCGGTACAATGCTGCGGTTTGAAGCAAAATTAAGCCGAAAGTCCAGCAGGCAGGTGACCAAGTCCATAGAAGGACAAGACAGGATACAGCGGTCAGATAGGAGGTCTTTAGGACCTAAGGAAAACCAACAAAACCACCATAGCACATTAAGCACAAGTATACATGGAATGCACTTCTAAAAATGTAAGTTTAACTGCCTTTAATAGCTTTGTTCAAAGTTGGGTGGTGAACGTACCAGCAGCAGGCATGATGGGATATACAGTGAAGCGCCAACCCCAGCCATTAACAGAGCCATCACTGGTGAACTTCCATTTCAGCTCGTCTCCAGGGATCCTCAACTCACTTGACCAGTCTGACCATTCACGTCCTGAAATGATGGGCAAACCATAAGATAAACGGACACATGTGACATTATCATCACTGTCAGACAGGACATCCCATCCTACAGTTACATTAACACAAGCTATTAAACATTTGTCTGCCACTGCAAGAGCCGTTTGCTGAAGTATAGCAGATATTTAAGTCACCTGATCGGACAGACACTATCCTATTGGCTCCATCCATGACAGTTAAGGGGTCGTGTCTCCTCTCTGTAGAACACTGGCGATCAAATTCCACACGCAGTCCTTCAGCACCTGGAATAATGTGTGGTAAAAGAAAAATAATACAAAAAAGATGAACACCGTCTGTCCCCAACATGTATAAAAGTTGTGAAGTAATGCTGGTCAGCACACAGACTAGAGATGTTACCTGGTATTTTGACAGTTCCACTGGTGGAGGTGTCGTCAGTGTAAGGGTGGCTGCTCTCCACCACCACAGGCTGAGAGGACAGACGCCCACTTTGAGAATCAGTAGCCACATCCTCGAGCTCAGTCACACAGAGCTCCAAGAGCATGTCAGCCACCTGCACATATATATGCACAAGTGTCATTCATCTGCACATATAAATGTATGACTACTATAGACAGAGTTCCTATATATATATAAATTCATTAGATATAATTCTTTTTGTTTTAATGTTGAAGCTGTTTGAATAGTCATTTATTCAAATTTCAAATGAAATATTCTAATAACTTATAATCCTGAATTTCTGATCTTCATGAGATACAAGCCATACTGATCCACAGCACAACAGAAAAAGGCTTGAAATGTCACTTTATGTCAAGAAAAAATGTCAAGAAACAAAGTACAAATATTTCATTACTATACTTAAGTATCTATAGTTATTTATACTTTACTGGAGTAATTATTGTCAGACGACTTTTTACTTCTACTTACTTACATTTTCATGCAATTATCGGTAATTTCTACTCCTTACATTTTAAAAACAGCCTCATTATTTCTACTTATTTCATTTCGGTTTGTCATTTAAAAAAACATCCTCTCCAGATAAACTGACCATCCAGAAAGAGTGAATGTGACTGTGGTTGGATGAGGAGTATAAACATATACAATTCTGATACCCTATTGGTAAGCGATCCATCGCACCTGCACATCACATGTCTCGTCACTCTCCAGTAAGCTCAGTACTACACATATATGGTCCACTAACATATTTGAAATGACTAAAATGTTTATTTTCTAGGGGCGTATATGCAGCTGAAACAGGTAGGCAGTACATCGCCAAAAATTCAACATGACCATTTTAGTATAACATTATAGTCATTACGGCTTTTAGAAAAAATCTATTTTGGGGGTGGGGGGTGGGATAGTGCCCTATATGCCCCTGTGGCACAGAATAAGTTTTCCTTACATTACTTTTATACTTTAAGTAGTTTTGAAACCAGTACTTTTGTTTTAGTAAAAAGCTTAAGTTGATACTTCAGCTTCTATACAAGTCTTTTTAAACCATAGTATCTGTACTTCTGAGTAATGAATGTGAATACTTTTGACATCTACCATCAACACCAAAATAACTACACCGGAGGGAAGGACAATTGTGTCAACTCAAAACTTGTATGTAAAAAATGTACAGAAAATACAAAACAATGCAGGAAGAGGCATTACGAACCTGTGGGTAGGCAGTGCCCATGCCCGACAGTACAGCAGACAACACTTCTTTTCCTTTATCACCTGCCCGCAGAGACACTGCCAACTTCAACAGGTCTACCATCACCCGCGTATCATCAGGTACCAGCAGACTTGTGAACTCATCCAGATACTGTGG